>JZKD02S0906214.1:221590-237964 GCA_000966675.3 Picea glauca
CAATCTTTGAGAAAATGGAAGCACCCCCTAATTGGTCAAACAAGTCATTTATTCTTGGTAAGGGGTACTTGTTCTTTATGGTTGTCTTATTGAGTTGTCTATAATCTATGCACAGTTAGAGTGTGCCATCTTTCTTCTTCACAAACAAGATGGGTGCTCCCCATGGGGACATGCTAGGTCGGATGTAGCCTTTGTCCATCATCTACTTTAGTTGTAACTTGATCTCAACTAGCTCTAGTGTACTCAGCCTATAGGGTGCTCTAGACACTGGCACTGCTCCTGGTGCAAGCTATAGTGAGAAGTCAATGTCTCTTCTCGGAGGTAGACCCGATACCTATTCTAGAAACACATCTCTATAATCTCTTAATATGGGGTGGTCCTCTAGGTTTGGATTGTCATTCTCAACAAATTCCAACACCTGTATTGCATATAGAGGACATCCCTTTCTGCAATACTTTTTCATTTGAAGGGTTGATATTCGTCTCCCTGAGGCAGGCTTCTGAATCCCTCGGAGAGTTATCTTTCTCCCTTCTTCATTTACACATTCTAAAGTTTTATGCTAACAGTCCAACTTAGTTTTATAAGTAGCTAACCATTCCATACCAATCAACATGGCATAAGATCCTAGGGGAAGTATGTTAAGGGTCGCTTGGGTGAGAAATCCATCCATAATGAATTGGCAAGTTGGTATGACCTATGCTACTTTTCTTTTGGTGTCAATGACTAGTTGTACCAACCATGGCTTAACATGCCTAACTAGTTGTAGTTTACACTTATCAACAATATGAGGGGATACATAACTCAAATTAGAACCATGGTCAATTAAAATAGAAACCAAATGGTTGGTGATCATACCTTCCATCTCCACCACTGAAGCTTGGTGGTCGGCTTGTTTATTATCCAAGGATGCATAAATTCGTGGCATGCTTCTAGCCACATCAATTATTGTGGTAGCTTCTTGGATATTGTAGACTCTCCTATTGTTATGTTGTCTATGTGGACAATCCCTCAGCATATGCTCTTCTCCACAACCCCAACATTACAAGGGTTCTTTCTTTGGGTTATCAGTCTTTCCCGAGGTTGCTCCAAAAGGGTTATTTCCACTCTGGGAGGGGAAATTCTGTTGATACACACTATCAGTAGGAAGGCTCATCGCAGATTTCTTCCCATAGTTCTTAAATCTTGAGGATTTAAACCCCTTCTTCTTGAATCTCGAACCATTCTTCGTCTTCTAGTCCTCGTGAGGTTCTGTCTGACTCTCGAACTGTTCATAACAATACCTTGCTTTATGGATAGTGTCTTCTAAGGTATTTGGCTCGTCAAACTCAATCCTGTTCTGGTACGTCTGAGGTAACCCACTAATAAATCGTTGCACTTTTACCTTTTCATCCTTTATGTAGGGTACATACCTCAAAAACTCAAGGAATTTATTGACATATTCCTCTATGATGAGTTTTCCCAGCTTGAGTTCATAGAACTCCTTAGTCTTCCCATCAAAGTATTTCTCTGACATATATTTCATCTTGAAGTGTTTCTCAAATTGTTTCCATGATAAGTCCTCTTCATGGATTCCTTTCACATACTTCAGGTCTTCCCACCAAATGGAATCCTTTCCATTTAGGTTGAAGATGGCTATTCAAGCCTTCAAGTTTTCAGAGTATTCATGGACTCTAAAGTACTTCTTTAAACCAAGTAGCCAAGCTTCTGCCTCTTCCCCTTTCTCAATCTCTCCATTGAAAGAGAGTGGTTTGGATTTATTGAACTCTTTAGGGTCATGAATTTTGGAATGCTTTCACTTCTTTCCTTTCCTTTGAGAATGTGAGCTAGTTTTTCCACTAGAGGATCCCTCAGAGTTGCCAGTTTTCTCTCCAGAGGACTCTCTCGATGAGTGTCCCCTTCTTCGAGGTTGGGCCTTCCTCGAGGTACTCCTAGTGTGGTCACTTATGGGACCGCGTTTTCGTATCTCAGGTGGACTTTGACTTCTCTCCGTATGTCGTCGGTCCACCTGACTGGTTTTGGGTCTATGTTGCAGTTGCCTCTGTATGTCAGATAAGCTCTGCAACAATACTGCATTAATTTCCATTTGTTTTTCATGCTCTTTTATCAATCTCTCGTTGTTGGCCTTAGAACTCTGTAATTCGGCCATGAGGCTCCTTACATTTTCATCTAGATCCGAAGGGGTTTCCACCACCCTCCTTTTGTCAGACTCTTCATCTCTATTGTGGGAGCCCTCCCCCACTTCATGGTGCGTCACCATCCTTTATACTTGTAGTTTTCCCATGATTTATTGACTGCTTGAGTGCTGAAAAAACACTGACTGATAGCCAAAAATCTATTAGTTTACGAACAACACACAATTCATATTTCTTAAATACACACACAAAGAAGAAGGTTTCATTCTTTTCTTTAGTAAAAGTTTAACCATACTTTTTAGGAAAGAGGTAAGATAGGGCGTCACCCTTAAATTTCTTTAAATATGGTTTTTACACAACTCGTCCATGATCCCAAGTAGGCCAAGTGTTGTAACCATGCTTTGATACCAATTTGTAACACCCCGACTCCTTAATACTCTTTTAAGGGGTGGGACATCATAAATTCATTTTTTTTCTTAACTAACTCATCTCGAATCATTTCTCCGAGATGATCCATTCTCTTCTACTTGCCTGACTGCTACCAAATTCTAAACTGACCCTTGGTTTATATCTTACGACTTCCCGAAGTTCTTCGAGTGTTCAATGGTTGAGAGCCACGTGACGCCCCTATGGCTTCATCTCTTGGTTCCTGCCTCCCGTAGGGGAGGTCCATCCATAAACCAATCTGACAATTGGCTTAACCCTCGTCTGACACGCAGGCTAGCGAGGAATTCATAGTTTGACACTTCGGCGTTGAACGTCTCCTTGTTATCTACGCATAAAACCTCCCGAAGTCTCGAACTTTCGAAGTCCCATAAGCTTGCCACATGTTTCCGGCCTTTAGACCTTTTTGGTCTCTCTACAATGCTGCATCCCAAATCCTCTGGAGTCCCGAAGTCTCGGTCTCTCGGAGTCTCGATCACTTCACCAACCACGTTAGCTAGGCAGACATGTATCAGGAACTGACACGTAGGAGGGGTCAGGGTGACACTGGTTACATTCCAATGGGCCTATAGGGTATGTGATACACACGAATTCAGGTGACACATGGCACGTCAAGCTAGGGTCCATGTCACCCTAGGTGATGTCACCACACCACATCGCCCCGGACTGACAACCTTCTAACATTCCTCATATATCACGGTCGAGATCTAGCCACGTAGATTTATAGATCTATGACTCTTGTTACCTCGAGGATTCGGTGTTCGGGAGTTTTGCAATGCAAACTCCTCTTTTCTCCTGAAGTGCCCAATATTCGAACTAAAGGGGCTAGCACCATGCATCCCTGGTATATCGAAGGCTGGGAAAGAACCCGAAGGATCCCTCGATCTATGGTTATAGGTTCTTTACGGATCAGGCCTTTAGGGTTTTGGATCCCGATTTAGTTGGTAATATAGGTTCACCTAACCACCTGGGGAACCGTCCAATGTCGATCAACCTTATGGGTAGTCTTAACTCTCGGTCGCATTCGACCGATTTATGACTATGAGGGCCGAAAATACTCCGAAGTCTTGGACTTCCAAAGCTCCGAAGCTAAAAGAACTTAGCTTCCTTAGGCTTAGCCTAAAGTTCCTAGGTGTTGGTCATGTGGGTTCTCCCAAACAAAATCTTGTTTGTTCGTCTTCCAGACGAAAGGGTCTTCCCTTTCGAGAATTAAACCTTGCTATCCTTCCTAAGATTCATCAATGATATTGTTAAGGGTTTGGGCATGATATCTCGGTCACACAACAAGGAGTCTGAAGGGGATAGTCTCATTAGACAGACATGGCTAGATTGACGCAATACTTTCTATCTCGGTCGTCCTACAGGTTTATGTCCCAAGGTGTTATAACCCTAATTTGCACCATACATGCTTACCTGGCATCATGCCATCTCATATTCCTTCTTTGCCAAGCTAGTACTAAACAACTCTTCTTAAAAACACCCTTTTTAAAGGCACACGCACCCTGCTCCACTACAACCCACATGTACACTCTAGCTGACCCACTACAGCCTGTGTGTACCTACAAAAGCACGAAAAATAGAAAGTTGTCGACATAACACACAATTTTGGGTAAGTTAACTAAACCTTTCGACCATGCATGACCAGTCACTCGACCAAATACCTAGCTCCTTCTAGCCTATAAAAGAAGGAGTAGGGGTCCCATTTGAAAGGAAGAAGAGGAATATAGAAACTCTGCCCAAATTTATCCCCCCTTTGCTCCAATTTCCCACAATTGTATTGTGAGGTTGAGTAGTTGGTGCATTGTGAAGAGGAGCCCAGGACCAGGTTTGAGGAGCAGTGTCGAACACATATTGTAAAGTTTACTCTTGTGAAGATTAATACAAAAAGGAATACTTTTTTCGTCCCACCATATTATGTGTTCAAATTGTGTATTTATTTTATGATATTGTCACAACTAACCCAGCAATTAGTATATGAAATGCATGTTCACAACTTTTTGTTTGCTCATATGTGAATGCAGGTCAGCTTTGGGAGGAGGCTTGCAATCAAAGAGCGAGTGAAAGCAAAGGGATCGACATCAAATGAAGGACTTAAGGTAGAGTCACCAAATCTCATTTACACCTTTGTATTGCATGAATGTGGGGTTTTGTGTTGGGAGAATAGGAAAAAGTAGAGGCCTTTAAACGGTCATTTTTTGCATGCATGATTAGAGCCCTTAAATGCTAAGTCTGTATGAGGGATTTTCCACCGACAACAGAATTGGCGACCATACCGGGGAGTCTCTAGGGTTATTTGGGGATTTTTTATTGGGTATTTTGAAATTGGTTTTACTACCTTTTTTCAGTTTCTGCAAGAAGTCTGAGTGTTTAGGGGTTCTGGTTGTCAATACCAGTTTTCCCTGCTCTACTTACCAAACTATTTATTTTCTATTTTTGAGAGTCTTAAAAGGCATACACGCCCTATAGTGGGACAACCTGCGTATGCATGCACCCTACCTTTAGTCACCCCGCGTATGTACGCCTGCTGATGAAGTGCTAGCTGCATGTCTGAGAACCCAGGAAATCCTTCTTAGGAAGAGGCAGTCATCCTCTCCCCTGCAGAAGTGATCCTTCTTAGGGATCTTATGGGTCCTTCTAGGTATTTGATTGAACAGTCCATAGTCAGGTGAAAACCTCAGGATTAGCTTTGTTTTGCTAAATTTTTATTGCCTCTTCTTTGTCAAAGTAAGTTTTTGCACCTTTAAGGGGTTCTGGTTTTCAATACCAGTACTCCCTGCCTAAGCTTATCTGCTTGTCTTCCTTTTTTGAGGAAAAACAGAGGCACACGCGACCTGTAGTGGGCCTGAACGCGTGCATACGCATCCTGTCTTTGGGTAGCCTGCGTGCATATGTTGGATGTTGAAGTGACAATCGCGTGTCTGTCTAGAAAATTTTGAGAAGGAAGTCATCCTCTTCCCTGTCAAGTTTTTACTTCCCAGGTTTTTCTTGTTTCTTTATGGTTTCTGTCATAAGCATTTTTAGCCTAGGTTGTATTCCAGCATAGCTTGCTTTTTCATTTAAAAGATTTTTTGTGTTTCCTAGTTTTTTTAACTTATTTTTAGCTTGAAATTTTAAGAAAAATGAGTTGCATTTAAAAAAAAAAAAATCTCCCTCATGGCCCCATGAATCGTGCATTCATCAGTTTCTTTTAGAATCATTTGTTATTTTTGCTTTGATTGGAAGAAAATATAAAAAAAAAAACTTAGTTTGTTAGATCTCTTTCTTTCCTGGCATTTTCTTTGCATTGTTATTTGAAAAAGAAAAAGAAATTAGTATAGCATTGTGTTTTCTTCTAATTTTAAAAACATTTCAAAAAAAAGAAAAGAAAAGAAATATAATCATTCTTTGACAGTGTTCATATAAGTTTCATCATTTTTCGCAAGAGTCTTAACACCATCAGTTGCACTACCGTACCCTTTTGAGTAAATCAAGCCAGTAAAAAGAACACTAATTAAAATTTACTAGACTTTATGGTTGTAGGGTCCATCAACTAGATTAGGCTAGAGCCTTGATTTAGGTTGGAGAGGGAACTCTTCAAGGCTATAAAACAAACATACGAGTCTGTGCTAAGGAGTGTAGAAGTCCAGTAATGTGGAAATTATCTGGGACCCCCCTCTGACACAGGGGATAAACATGAGGTCGCGTGCGGAAAGGTAGCGGAGATAACCCCTCCAAAGTCAGACCAAGCGTAGTGGGGAATGCATATAGAGGACTTGTCTTGGGATTTCGTTGATCACATTTTCCACGGAGCTTCATGGGTCTTGAATCTGTTCGAGGTCCTCAGTCATCTTCCGGAACACTTTCTTTCGATACCCTTGATAGGTTTCGGGCTTGATACCCTACTCATTGCGGTCCACCCAACTGTTGACTATACCCGCCTGGTGATTGTTCGCGAGTTGGCAACCTAGTTGCCTTTATTTTAGGGACTTACACAGGTGACCGCAGGGGCATACTGCAGTACCTAGGGCATACATAGGGCCATGCTTTACAAAGTATACCCGGAGGGTGCTTCCGTATTCGAGTTCAACTTGCACCGATAAGTTGATCTAGTGTTGGTTGGTGTAACTGTTCTTCCAACTAGTTAGTCGTTTGCTTGATTTTCCTTTAGGAGTTTTCCTAGTGTGTGCTCTGTTCTCCCTAGTTTTCCATAGTGATTTATTCAGTCGTGGCTTTGGGTCTCTGACCTAGGGTGGTAGACCTCCCACTCCGCCGGTTGAGAGGACTTTTTAGTCTTCCGCTTAGAAACGTGGAGCCGCCTCTTTATAGGCATTGTTTTGATAACATTGGTTCTTCAGAGTCAGTGTATGAGAATTTTACGGATTTGAACGATACCGCAAGGGGAGAACCTCTGCATAAGATATTCATGGCTAAAGTTCCCGATGATGCCAACCAAGGAACCCCTTCGCAAGGGGATTCTTGTGCTTTTCCTTTCTTCAGAAACGTTGGTGTCCCTTTGTTGGCCACTTTGTACATTCCTGGGTTGAATGTGGGATTAACGGTTTGGTTGGGTACCATTCCAAATGTCCCAAACTCTCTTGACACTTCTCAGTTAAGGAATTTATGTCATGGGCACCCTGTTGATGTTTCTTCATCAACAAAGTCTTCTCCTCCTCCTTCTCCCACCTCTGGTGAAAGTACAGTTACTAGTAACCGGAAGTCTAAATGAAATAGAAAGAGGAAGAATAGGAAGAAGAAATCACCAACCTCTGTGAGTCATGTTGGAGATAGGTCGACAACCTCTGTGAGTCACGTTGAAGACTAGCACCCAGCCTCTGCAAGTTATGTTAGGGGCATGCACCCACCCTCTGCAAGTCATGCTGGGGGGGAATTTCCAGTCACTGCTAGTCATACTGGTAATAGGTCTGTAGCCTCTGCAAGTCATGTTATCGACCCATCACTAACCTCTGCAAGTCATGTTGGATATGTGCAACCAACCACTGCTAGTCATGCTGGGGGCATTAATTCTATTGAGAAACCTAGACGGATATGATGTAAGCCTAAGTTCCCTTATAAGCTTTGCAAGGGAGATCACCTTACTCATTTATGCCCTAGCATTACAGAGGTACAAAGATTGTGGTCCCTGTCTACAAGCTCTTCTGATTCTAAGTCTTTTGAGGTTTCCTCACAGTCTATTCAACCATTGGTTGAGAAAGTGGTCATGTCGATGCAGTCATCGATTGATCCCACTCCTCGTTTAGGGGGTGAGGTGCCTTTATACCTTGTAGTCTCGCAGCCTATTCAACCATTGGTTAAGAAAGTGATCATGCCGATGTAGTCATCGACTGATCCCACTCCTCTTTTGGGGGGTGAGGTACCTTTAGACCATGTAGTCTCGCAGCCTATTCATCCATTGGTTGTGAAAGTGGTCATGACGATGCAGTCATCCGCTGATCCCACTCCTCTTATGGGGGGTGAGGTACCTTTAGACCATGTAGTCTCACAACCTATTCATCCATTGGTTGCAAAAGTGGTCATGCCGATGCAGTCATTAGCTGATCCCGCTCCTCTTATGGGGGGTGAGGTACCTTTAGACCATGTAGTCTTGTAGCCTATTCAACCATTGGTTGTGAAAGTTTTCATGCTGATGCATTCATCGGCTAATCCCACTCCTCTTTTGGGGGGTGAGGTACCTTTAGACCATGTAGTCTTGCAGCCTATTCAACCATTGGTTGCGAAAGTGGTCATGCCGATGCAGTCATCGGCTAATCCCACTCCTCTTTTGAGGGGTGAGGTGCCTTTAGACCATGTAGTCTCTCAACCTATGCAGCCATTGGTTGAGAAAGGGGTCACGCCGATGAAGTCTTCAACTGATCCCACTCCTCTCTTGGGGAGTGAAGTGTCTACTGACTATGTTTTTATCATTTCCAGTTCAGTACTTTCAGAACAAGGGGGCATTCCACTCGCTCCGAGCACACCCCCTCCAAGTCCTAGGATGGTTTCTTTTGATTGGAATGACCTTGTTGAGCCTCGTCTTCGTTCCTCTACACCCTTTCAAATAAGGGTTGAATTTAATTCAACAAACATTTATCAATGTATTGTGGATGAAGGAGCTTCCGCAAGTATTTTATCCTCCTCGGTTTGGAAAGTCTTGGGATCTCTCAAGCTTGTGTTTGCTTCACATGAGTTGTTGGCTTTTGACAGACGTTCTAGTGAATGTTTGGGGATTCTTCCTCAGTTGCCTATCTCGTTAGGAGGGAAGATTGTCTGTGTCGATGTTATAGTGGTGTAAGGCCCGTTAGATTTCAATATGCTTCTCGGGCGTGATTATGTATATTCTATGAACGTTGTGGTATCTACGCTCTTCCGGGTGATGCATTTCCCTCACAATGGAAGCATTTTCACTATCGACCAACTGGCATCTGATAATCACCATCCTAATTCAACATTATTTCAGACTACCCCTTTATATGTTCCTAGTGTTCATGTAGACTCTACCCCGCCACGGGTTAATTATGTGGCATCTTATCCTTGATTTTCAATTGCTTCTGAGTAGGAACCTGTGAAATCATGTTGGCCTTCCTGAGACTTGGTCTCAATAATTGATCCATTGGTATATCCAATGGGGGCATGGGAGCCCTTGTTTCCCCCTCTTGGTCCAAGTAGGCTTGAGTATCCTTCTGAGTCTGATCTCGTTGTTTGTAGATCCTCAAGCTCTCGTGATTGTGATTCTTTGATGATAGACTCTACCATTCCTGGCCAGAACCTCCATCGTCATATGGAGTATGGTCAGTTTACTTCACCCTTAGGGACTGTCGACCCTCGTTTGCATGATTTCTCAGATTTTGAATTGCCTTCAAATGAGGCTATCCTTGAAGCCATGACTACAGTTTCTATACCGAGGGAGGAATTACACCATGGTTTGTGTTTTCTTCCCTTTTGGGAGAGTTTCCAAGTTGACTATCGAAGAGACTCTTGGTCCGAGCCTAGCAGCGAGCTCTACCTGAACGAGTTTCATACATGAGTCGTAGCCCCCAACGGGTCTTCTTTTAAGCCCTTTTCAGACCCTCTAAACATGAAAGGATTGTCGAGTGCTCTTGTGGCCTTTCACGCTCGTTAAACTAAAATTTGAAGTCGCGTCTATCCAGCGGTAGTTTACCCCTTTTTCAGTCCAGATGGTCAACTGTATGAACAAAGGTATACTCTAGGGGCCTCGGTTCTCTAGAAGAGTACCCTCGGGTATAATTTTAACCCTTTTTCAGGCCTGAGGGACTAAATTTACGAAAAAGGAACCCCCACGAAGTCCATAGTTAAGCTCTTTTCAGACTCCCTAAAATTGAAAAGATCGTCGAGTGACCTTATTCTTTCACACTCGTTAAAATGGTCCAGAAGAACATTCCTGACGAAGTCCATAGTTAAGCTTTTTTCAGACTCCTTAAAAATGAAAAAATGGCCGAGTGATCTTGTCTTTATCACACTCGTTAAAATGGTTTTGAATAAACGTCTTGTCGGTTCTAGTTTACCCCTTTTTCGAACCGATTAGACTACCTTCGAAAAAGGTACCCCATTGGAGTCTCCTTTTACGTTTTTTCAGACTCTCTAAATATGAAAAACCACTGAGCTTACCTTCTCTAGGCTCGTTAAAATTACATCGAAGGACGTTACCATTGTGTGTTTTTTTAAACACGTTTGCATACCTGCGTCTTTGGTCTAATGTTGCTCTCAACTGAACCATCTGAAGCATGCCTTATACGCAAGCCTTGTAGCACTTTGCCTCTGCGTCTTGACACCTTTGGCCCCAGGAGGGATTTTTTCGAGTGTCCTTGCTTAGAACATCAGTCTTTTCCTTGCGCCTCGAACTCGTATGTTTGCGACACTCATTCCTCCTTTGTAGCATAACATTGTTTTATTCTTTTTCCAAAATTATTGAAAAAGACAAAAAAAAATCAAATATACCCCAAAAAGAGGAAGGGAAAAGTATTTTCTTTGTATTGGCAGCACAATGAGTTGCCCTTGGATAAATCACATCCTTTTTTTTGTTCTTGAAGCCCTAGGATTTAATATGACCTTAGGAAGTTGTTCCCGCTACATTTAGTTGTGTCCTCCTCTGTTTGGTTATTCTTCCAAACATATGGAGAGTTTGTGTTGCCTCCTGCCTCGTGAACTTATGTTAATGCCATGCTGCCTGAGTCTCATCATTTGTCATGATATTTACTAAGGGAAGTTTTACCAAGCCTGAGTTGGCCCCTCTGCAGTTTGTCTCTTGCCCTCATGCCCTACCATCTCGAAAGTCCAATCAAGTCTTTGTTTGAAATCAATGAAGCCTTCAGTCTGATCATCAATATCATGTAGTCCATACCCGACGAGCCATCGAAGAACTCTGGGTAGTGAAGTTGTACACTCATATTACACTCCTACCCGAGTTTTGAAGATTTTGAAGTTGTTGCTTGAGCTCTGAAGACCTCATCTCCAGCCATCAGGCATTATCAGCTTCTAGAAGATGGATACTATACATGTATATCTTTTTTATTTTGAGATGTAGCTCCACTATGTATTGCTCGTGGCTACACTTTATATAGTTATATGACATGGATATACAGTGTATTTTATTGGTAGCCATGATTTTATTTCATCCTGAGCATGGGTATCCTCGCCTCGGTGAGACAATCATTATTTTGCAGATGACACCTCCCAATTTCTGGTTCCTGGGCTCACTTGTTTGGTTCGTTGGTGAAGATTGATAATGTATTTCGGCCATCATATGCTCTTTTGACCTCACACATTAGGGGGCATCTGTTATAACCCTAATTTGCACCATACATGCTTACCTGACATCATGCCATCTCATATTCCTTCTTTGCCAAGCTAGTATTGAACAACTCTTCTTAAAAACACCCTTTTTAAAGGCACACGCACCCTGCTCCACTACAACCCGCGTGTACACTCTAGATGACCCACTACAGCCCGTGTGTACACTCTAGATGACCCACTACAACCCGTGTGTACCTACAAAAGCACGAAAAATAGAAAGTTGTTGACGAAACACACAGTTTTGGGTAAGTTAACTAAACCTTTCGACCATGCATGGCCAGTCACTCGACCAAATACCTAGATCCTTCTAGCCTATAAAAGAAGGAGTAGGGGTCCCATTTGAAAGGAAGAAGAGGAATATAGAAACTCTGCCCAAATTTATCCCCCCTTTTCTCCAATTTCCTACAATTATATTGTGAGGTTGAGTAGTTGGTGCATTGTGAAGAGGAGCCCAAGACCAGGTTCGAGGAGCAGTGTCGACCACATATTGTAAAGTTTACTCTTGTGAAGATTAATACAAAAATGAATACTTTTTTCGTCCCACCATATTATGTGCTCAAATTGTGTATTTATCTTATGATATTGTCACAACTAACCCAACAATTAGTATATGAAATGCATGTTCGCAACTTTTTGTTTACTCATATGTGAATGCAAGTTATCTTTGGGAGGAGGCTTGCAATCAAAGAGTGAGTGAAAGCAAAGGGATCGACATCAAACGAAGGACTTAAGGTAGAGTCACCAAATCTCATTTACACCTTTGTATTGCATGAATTTGGGGTTTTGTGTTGGGAGAATAGGAAAAAGTAGAGGCCTTTAAATGGTCATTTTCTGCATGCATGATTAGAGCCCTTAAATGCTAAGTCCGTAGGAGGGATTTCCCACCCACAACACAAGGCACCTTGAAGGCTAAGTTGGGGCACATAGACAATTAATCAGAAGCATAAGTTCACAAGAAGACAAACACATACACAGAACTTAACCATTTCAATACATAAACCATTTATAGATATATATAAATACACGCATGCATCCATTATTCCCAATTTAAAGCACAAAGCATGAAAACACTTATCAAAATTAGAAGACGTGATGCGACTGCTGAAAGGGTGCCCGTTTCCACCCAACCATAGGCTCAGTCACTCCTAACGGATTTACCGCTAGCCACCCTCGAGCTAGACCACGATGCTCTAAGATATAATCCTTTCTTCTGACTCAACGACAGTAGGGACAAAGGTTACTCTCCTCCTCCCACAAGATCTTTGCAATGGTTTTCACTATACCAAGCAAGGTGGACCGCCTTAGTACTTCCTCAATCACTCAACAACCTCGTTTATCAGCTTGTATCATAACCCTGCTAGTCATTTCCTACGACCAAAACACGCTCATTTCTTAGTTCTTCCTTGAACCCGAGAGCTTGGTCTCTCATCTCTGCACTCTTCACAGGTCTTCCTCTGCCCACCACACCTTCCTTTCTTGCCTTCCTTAGCAAGATTGTGTGTGGCTCGAATTCCCAATCTGTGGTCAGGTCCGAAAGCCTTACAGATGGTTTCTCTACCCCATCCCCTCATTAACTCTTGAGGAGGTCTTCCCACCTACGAGCCTAACTATAATTCATTCCTGGGTCAGAGGATTGTTCTGGTCCTGAGAAATTAATCCAGTAAGGTATTGGTTTGGTGGAGGTTAACACAACCATTCCTGGTCCCCTTCACCATCTATTTCATAGCATTCGTGGTCTCTCTTGGCACACCCCCTTTCCAGCAGTCATGCAACACTTATCCATTTTCTAGTACATAACATAATTTACATTCATCGACCTTTTATACAAAGGTCCATCAAATAAAAAATTCACACATATTGAGTTTGCCATAGTCTCTTGGCCAATACAGTTATATTTACAAAATGGGGGAAACATGGTGTTACATGTTGGTTTCACTTTATGGATTTCCCCCCTCATTTGTCAATTTAGGAGGCATTTTGAGATGAATTAATGTTGTTGGTTTAGCGATTCAAGGTCAAGATAACGTTCCATAGAATTTTTTTCACATCTCACCATAAGGTGAATCACACATGAGGGGGTTAGAAATCCTTCATTAATCAATGCCTTTGCTACTCTTTCTTGAGGTAGAATCCATGCTAGAGTGATTCTCAATAATATTGTAGTTAAGGGATGTAATCAAAACACGAAAAAGTTGGGGAAAGAAAAACCCTTTGAGGCCTCTATTAGGGGCATTCTATATCCATCATAAAAGGATATATCTATGTTATGTACTTTATTTTAACACATTACAGTACATTAACCTTGTTTTTTAACCTCCCCTACTGTAGTTGGTCAAGTGACTATGTTCCTTGATCTCCTTATGATGTTAAACATACAAATATGTTGGAAGGTAGCTAGCCAAGTACACATTCACCCATCCATAATCACACTACCCTCCTCCAAATCAATTAGCACTCCTCCGTTTGGTTTAGTTATTGCAACAAACACACTAAGGATTTAAGAGATTGCAACATCACAATATACCATTTCTTTGTGATTCTTTAATGTTTCAACTTTATATGTTTCAGTTTAATAGATAGGATTAGATCATAAATAATGCATTGCACATATTTTCTACAAGGAAAATATTTGATTTCATGGTTAGTTAAATCAGGGTTATATTATCTTTTCTTTTCTCCTTACAATCACTTGAAACTCAAAGTAGATTGAAATGATGTAGCAATTTCATTCTCACACATTCTTAATGCCATCAAGTTGATAACCATAAGAGAGATGCCTTAGAATCATCCTTTAGAGTAATTTGGTCTAGAGCACCTTTGTGTGTTGAAACCCTGGACGATCATCTCTTCTCCCCTCCACCAAGAAGACATTATGAGTGGACATTGGTTGTGCCAAGAATGCCCCTTTATGAATGGACATCAATTCTGCTAGAGAGACCCTAGGATACACAAGTGCTTCTTAATATTAATGTGGGACAATATCCTAATATTCGGAAACACCATTGTAGAGATAGTTTATAGCATTACATAGATGCTCACTAGACTTGTCCAGGATCCACTTCTTCTTACCTTGTTGCTAAGAAAAGTCAACTACTGCATCAAGCTCGTTGGATTTCACTAGATGCAACAACATTTTTCCTATCCTTTGAAAACATTGGAGACCAATGCTCTTACTATTGGGAGGAATGATAGGGACTCTTAATAGTTATTAATATGTTTTTTATGCTTGCATTATACTTGGGCAATCATCATAGGATAAAACTTATTATGGATTGGACTTGCCACATGTTGAAAGTTTGTCTCCAAATAATAAGTAGTTTGTTTTTCTATTATTCTAATTAGTTGATAATTTTCAACAAATGTGTAGCTTGTTGAGATACATGCTTTATGAAAATTGCATGTTAGTTATGATTGTAAAAGCTATATAAGCTTGTGTTTCCTTATAAAAATCACTTAGAAATTATGATTAACACATCTTATTTGGAATTATGCTTTTGAATGGTTTCAATCCACATCACTATCATACACTAAAGACCGTTTACAAGAGATAATCAATCCACATCACTATCATACACTAAAGACCGTTTACAAGAGATAACATTGAAATTTTTGACAATCTTAGTAATAAAGTGAAGAATAATACTATACAATGACATTAAGATTTGTATCCAAAACCAACTTTTATACAATAACATTAAGATTTGTATCCAAAACCAACTTTCATATTAGAAAGTTTTATATATGTCTTATAAATCATCTACACCTCATATAAATATCTCTATACTTACCATTCCACACATCACTAAATTCAACAAAAAAAAATGTCGTGATTATATGATTTACATTTTATTAATTGAAAATTTTCTACATCTTATAGAGGAAGGAGGGAAAGTTTGGGCAAACAACCATACTTACTTCACAAAATACTCAAACAAGCTTAAAATACAAGAAAAGAGATGAGAAGAGATGAGCTGTTATAGTAGGAGAAACTATTTCCGACACTCCACAAGATAGATAGGCGTATAAGCATAGATAAACTTAAATATCCCCATTTGCATTCTGAACATAAAGCCCAAAACAATATGTATTCATGGGATTTCACTGTAAGAAAAACCGTTTCGTTTTGTTCGGCAGGCTTATCCATAGCTCCGCCACAACACCTCGAAATTCAAACTCCAACGGCCCCTATGTGGACTTCAAAACACTATGCAGGGAGGGTCGACTGAAGGAAGCGATGGATACTTTGCAAACTATGAGCCTAGACAGGATTCCTATCGAATCGGATACGTATGCTTGCATTTTACAGGCTTGTGCGACCATGAAAGCCCACTCAGAAGGCAAGCAACTTCATGCACATATACTTATAACTGGACTGACGGTAAATGTATACTTAGCAACTAAGCTTGTGAGTATGTATTCCAAATGCTGGCATGTAGTAGATGCGCGTCTTGTCTTTGATAATGTGAAGAAACGGACTGTGTTTTTGTGGAATGCAATGATCAGGGGATATGCTACTAATGGGTTTTATAAGGAAGCCCTTGCAATCTATTCTCAAATGAAAGATTCGGGTATTCGGCCGGATAATTACACCTTTCCGTGCGTGCTCAAGGCCTGTGCTGGCCTTGAAGCTTTTTGTGAGGGGATGAAGGTGCATTATTGTATAATTAGGAGGGGTTACGAGTCTGATCTGTTTGTTGGAAATGCCCTCGTTGCTATGTATGCTAAATGCGGAAGTCTGGAGAATGCACGCCAAGTGTTTGACAAAATACCTCAACGAGACATTGTATCATGGAATGGGATGATTGCAGGTTATGCGCAGAATGGGCATTTTGATGAAGCTATAGAGCTTTTTCAGCGAATGGAATTGGAGGATGTCGAGCCTGATTCTGCTACCATTGCTAGTGTTTTTCTGGCATGTGTGTATGGAAAGGGCCGGAGTATCGAGAATGCGCGCCAAGTGTTTGACAAGATGCCTAAAAGAGACGTTGTCTCGTGGAATGCGATGATTGGG
>JZKD02S0906215.1:0-13992 GCA_000966675.3 Picea glauca
AAGAAAAGTCCTTGCAACTCGTGCATTCATCGACTATCTGGTCAATAAATGGTGTGGGAAAATTATCTTTTGGATAGGCTTTGTTCAAATCATGGAAGTCTGTACATACTTGAATCGTACCCTATTTTTTGTTGACAGACATGGGATTTGACACCCATTGGGTCAAATGGATGGGGTAGATAAAACTTGCTTTAAGAACTTTCTCTACTTCAACCTTAATAGGAGTTGTTTTCTTAGGATTAACTGGACGAAGATTTTGTTGGACCGGCATAGCGTCAGGAGAAGTCATGATTTCATGTTCAACAATTTTTGGGTCTATGCCTAGCATTTCCTCATAAGAACAGGAAAAAACATCATGGAATTCTTTAAATAAATCCATGTAGATTTGAATCTCTTCGGGGGAACAGTCAACTCCGACGAAAACATTCTCCATGATGCTAGGGGTTCTAGAGATATCAATAGGTATAGTTTCAACAATGGTTTCCATATTACCCTTGGCATAAACAACATGTGTAGACAAGGGATTGATAGGACAAGACATATATCCAATCATAGTCAAACTGAATTCCCTAGTTTCAATTCTTATTAACTCTAGGAGGAAAAAATATCGGTGATGGAGATCATCCCAGGGTTTGTCCAGACTAGTCATTTCTTCAATAATCACTTCATCTAAGGGAATGACTAAGTCCAAAGAATCGGTATCAGCAAGGGAACCTTGAGCCCAAATAGGCTCTATAATCGGATCTAACTCTTGTGTGAGAGTCGAATCGGGGTTGGAGGAAGCTTGTTGGACTAAATAGTATGCAACTTCTGTCACAGACAAGGGCATGGCCATACCATGGTGCCCTATCCCTTCCATCGTGGTTGATGGGGAAGGAAGAGTCCATGGATCATTGAAGTAAGTCATGCAAAACAATGAAACATGGAGAATCTCAACCTTATGGTGGTCTGATATGAACTTAACATCAGCTTGAGGAGGCGAGTAATCGAAAGTACCCATCAAAGCTGGGAAACAATCAACCTCTATGTTGACAATGTTGGGTTGAGGGTTATCAATCATCGAGACCGTAGATGCCCCCAATGAAGGATGAAGACAGTAGAAAGACAAATGATCAATGGTCACGATCCAACCCTCGTGTGGAAACAACAAGACCTGGAACACTATAGCGACCACTTCTTGCATGGCATAGGTCCAACTCCTTCCTAACAAGAGATTTTAGTCAAGAGACGCATCGACCACTTCAACCTCGACACACATGGTCTTCCCTCCTAACTGCACGGGAAAATAGGGTATGATGCCATGTGGTTGGAGCGAACGATAGCCAAAAGTGGTAAGAAGAGTAGGTGACGGAGACAAATCAGTTTTACCAATGGCCTTCCAAAACGCCAAAGACATTATGCATGTTGAGGTGCCCTCATCAACCACCGTGGGGAAAATGTTCTGAGTAAATTTTTTTGTGGTGTAAGCCACTACTATCTAGAACACTATGTGGTAAGGGAGACGAGGTTTTAAGTTGGTATTACCAAGCATGATCGTACCTGGATTACAAGTCTCAGAAGATCCTAAAGCAACTAACAGATCCTTTCTCTGGGAAGGGCATCTCTGGAGGACCTCCAAAGTAGACATCGCACAAGGGGTTTGAGACAAATCCTCCACCACAGAGTAGTTCTTGGCAGCCCTTGTGTTTGGGTTGTGAGAAGTTTTCTTGAATGCACCTTTTGGGATGCGTGTTATTGTTTCCCCCAACATCTTCTCGATCTATATAGGAAGAGATGGGATTTCATCTTCTTTACCTTTCTCGAAGGTTCTTGGCTTGTTGTAGTCATGTTCTCTAATCGATATATAGGAATTACCTTTCATAATATACACATTCGCGAACATAGGATTTATCGAAGATAGAGGGGGTCCTTGACTACCCCCTTCCACACTAGTAGAGGATTGAGTTAGATTTTTCCCATGTTGAAATGGGTTCATTAACACAGCAGGCTGTTGCTGTGACAATTACCTTTGGGCCTCTGCAAGACGAGGGCGCTGGTGAGTCAGGTGTTCTTTCATGCACAGGTTGCATGGATACTTTGACTTCCTTTTTTTAGTTTTTCCCCCACTAGCACTATTAGTGGGTTTCTTTCCCCCCTTACCCTTCTTACATTGTTTCTTCTTTCCATCAGGTTGTTGGGTGGCCTTCGTATTTTTTGATTGCACAGTGTGTACATCCAACGTTTGGGTAGGGGGACCAATCGGACCAGTGATCTATCTGGCTGTTGTGTACTGTATAGACAGTTGCTACAATTGTTTTTCCAAATGTTCAGTGGGATTTGCTTGTGCTGAACCAACAACACCATCGGCATGTGGTCCAGCTTGTTGTCTGGTTTTATCAAGTATTGACATTGGCGCATCTAGCAAAATTTTGTACAGTAAACCAGACTGAGAGTAAATCAGCTCTAGCTGTTGAGATCTCATGATTGCATATTTTTTGGAAAACACTCCCGATGTTGCAATGTCTTTGGAAAACTATGGGACCAAAGACTTAAGGAACCATTCCAACAGGAATGCTGGTGGGACTGGCACTTTAATCCAATTCTTCCGACATCTCCATTCTCGGATGTGATCAGAGATATGGTTTTCTTTTGTCTATTTGAAATTTCCCAAAAAATATGTGTCAGCATCATATCTCATAGGTAATTGGAAATGGTTTGATAAATCCATTTCCAATTCGCCGAAGGAAGAGTATCCTGAGCGGTCGAGTTCAATGTACCATTTCGTAGCACTCCTAATGAGAGTGCGTTGAAACAATCGCAACTGTATGGAGTCGCCTTTCAATGAATTAGACAAGCACCAAAGGTGAAAGGTAGCCAAATGATCTCTTGGATCTTCGTTAGGCTTGGATTCAAGCTTTGGTATGTCTAAAGGAAACTTCATTGGCATAGGGGGCCAATGTGGATTGTGATAGATAGGGTCATTCAACAACCTTGTCAAGTCTGGAAAAAGCAAGGTTTCAAGGAATGATAGATTGGGTTGTTGGTTATAACCATGAAAAAAGGGGCCTGGAGTTTGATTGGCACCAGGTTGTCAGAAAATCTTGGGCTGCTAGCCAGGGTTCTGGTAAAAACCATGGCCATGACTAGCATACAGATTCTATATTTGTGGATACATCATCGACTGATTCCCAAAATAGGACGTATATGGTTGGGTGTGAATTTCATTTGAAGGACTTTGGGAAGGGTTACCCCATGCTGATCCCATGGGCATAGGTCCTGTACCTTGCCCAGGGTTCCATTGGTTGTGAAAGGGGTTTCCCCTGATCGACATTACTAACAAGGGAACTGATCCTTGCCAAGAATTCCAAGGTCCTTGTGCAGAAGGAATTCTTTGGTTTGCCCCCTATGAAGGAATAGTACCCTTCATAGGATTTGGTTGTCCATAACCAGGATTTCCCCTGGATGGGAAAGAGGTTGACGATAAAGCATTGTTACCAAACACTTTAAACAAGGAGAACAATGTAGAATCTATCGGCATGATATGAGAAGGTAGTCCTTGAATCCCTGCTTCAAATGAACTATGGTGTGTGTTCAACCCTATGAAATGTTGGTGAGCACCGTCAAGAGAATGGGACGAAGGAGGTATATGACCTCCTCCGTAAGGGAAAGAATTATAGGAGGATAAGGTACCCCCCATTGATCCTTACAGAGGAGCATTAGATCTCCCTACTCCCAGACCTAAAGTATGTAGAGTGGAGAAGGAAATTACAGGAATCATACCTGAGATAGGCATCCCATATGAAAATGGAGGGCCTTTCGCAGTCTGTGTGAAAAGAGAAGTGGTTTTCGCCAAAGACAGAATCATACCATTGCTTGAGATAGAGGCATTCGAGACCATGGTGGTTTAGACTGATGATGATGGGTTTGGATGTGGAACACCCCCTATGGTGACAGCTGTAGTGGGAATAGGATAATTCTCGAAAGAAGTGGAAACATTTGTTTCCATTGCAGCTTGTGACATTGTCTGATGCTCGTAAGGATAAATCTGTATGATGATGGGTGCTAAAAGATCAGTGGTCGAAGTTTCATATGGACCAAGAGATTCTGCTTCAAGGTCTAAAAGGGTTGGTTCCTCTAGAGGTTGGTTGGGCATAGTTTCCTATGAACCGGTCACTTGAAAAGACCCTTGTTGGTCTAGCTTTCTCCTTAGCAGTGGCGGGGGTGGCTCCAGTGTAACTGGTGGTAGACCAAGAAGCCTTTGTGACCGATAGAGCTTGTGATCCTCCACCATGTGAGAATATCAAAGACACACTAGGGATTTCTATTCATTCCATAATAGTATACATTATAAAAATACCCTACGAGATAAAAAAAGAAATCACTTAACTAGTTGGAAGAACAGTTACAACAACCAACACTAGAGAAACTTACCGGTGAAAGTGCAACTCGAATATGGAAGAACCCTCCCAGTATACTCTAAAAAGTGTGGCTGAATGTCTATCCTAGGTACCATGGTCTACCCTCGCAGTCACCTGTGTAATTCCCTAAAATAAAGGCAACTAAGTTGTCAGCACGTAAACATTCACCAGGCAGGTACAGTCAATAGTTGGGTGGACCGCAATGAGCAGGGTATCAAGCCCGAAACCTGTCAAGGGTATCAAAATCTAGTGGTCTGGAACACAACTGAGGACCTCGAATAGATTCGAGACCCACAAATCTCCATGGAAAATGCTATCAATGAAATCCCAAGACAACCCCTCTATATGTGTTCCCCACTATGATTGGTTCGTCTTTGGAGGGTTTATCCCTGCTACCTTTTTGCATGCGAACTTATGTTTATCCCCTATGTTAGAGGGGGTTCCAGGATAAATTTCACAATACTAGACTTTTAACACTCCCTAGCATAGACTCTTATGTATGTTTTGCATCCTTGAAGACTTTCCTCTCCAACCTAAATCAAGGCTCTAGCCTAGACTAGTTGATGGGCCCTACAGACATAAAGTCTAGTTGATTTTAATTAATCGTTAATTTTTTGTGGCTTTTCTTAAGTCAAAGCTTATGAAAGTCAAACTAGTGATTTTTTGAGAGATGAAAGAGAAAATAAACAAAAAGTTGGAAACAAAATAACTTCTTCTCGACAAATTTAGAGTTGCACTTTTAAATTCTTTAACCAACTTTTAAAACTATTATTTCTAAGATCTTTGAGCAAAAAACTCAACACAGGATTTTTCTTGACTATGAGCTACTTATTTTCCTAAGTAAACAACCAAGAACTTATGAAAGAAAAACATTTCCTTGATTATCAATGTAAACAACCAACTACTCAATCAAACAAAGAAGTGAAAATTTTCAAAATTCTTTTAAAACAAGAGAACTGAAAAATGGATTCCTTTTCTTTCTTCCAAAGCAAGAAAAAATATAAAGTGAAGACAAAACATAAACCAAAAATAACTTCTGGCCTTACTTCGAATCGTAGGGAGTCATTTGACCAAACCTCAAAAGGTTGACTGAAAAAACTCACAGATTTGTCTAAAACTCTATTACAAAAAACTCAAGAAATCTTTTCGAAGGAAATAAAACTATTCTATTGTTAGATATAAGCTAATGACTATGCTCACAAAGACCATAGAAGAGACCAAAAATACCCCTAAAAATATTGGCTTCTGACAAGTAAGAGGGTGACTACCTCTCTTTGTCAAAAGAGCTCCCCGAAACAGATACACTATTGTCACTTCAACAACTAGCATGTATACGCGGGCTGTCCAAAAGTACANAAGAAAAGTCCTTGCAACTCGTGCATTCATCGACTATCTGGTCAATAAATGGTGTGGGAAAATTATCTTTTGGATAGGCTTTGTTCAAATCATGGAAGTCTGTACATACTTGAATCGTACCCTATTTTTTGTTGACAGACATGGGATTTGACACCCATTGGGTCAAATGGATGGGGTAGATAAAACTTGCTTTAAGAACTTTCTCTACTTCAACCTTAATAGGAGTTGTTTTCTTAGGATTAACTGGACGAAGATTTTGTTGGACCGGCATAGCGTCAGGAGAAGTCATGATTTCATGTTCAACAATTTTTGGGTCTATGCCTAGCATTTCCTCATAAGAACAGGAAAAAACATCATGGAATTCTTTAAATAAATCCATGTAGATTTGAATCTCTTCGGGGGAACAGTCAACTCCGACGAAAACATTCTCCATGATGCTAGGGGTTCTAGAGATATCAATAGGTATAGTTTCAACAATGGTTTCCATATTACCCTTGGCATAAACAACATGTGTAGACAAGGGATTGATAGGACAAGACATATATCCAATCATAGTCAAACTGAATTCCCTAGTTTCAATTCTTATTAACTCTAGGAGGAAAAAATATCGGTGATGGAGATCATCCCAGGGTTTGTCCAGACTAGTCATTTCTTCAATAATCACTTCATCTAAGGGAATGACTAAGTCCAAAGAATCGGTATCAGCAAGGGAACCTTGAGCCCAAATAGGCTCTATAATCGGATCTAACTCTTGTGTGAGAGTCGAATCGGGGTTGGAGGAAGCTTGTTGGACTAAATAGTATGCAACTTCTGTCACAGACAAGGGCATGGCCATACCATGGTGCCCTATCCCTTCCATCGTGGTTGATGGGGAAGGAAGAGTCCATGGATCATTGAAGTAAGTCATGCAAAACAATGAAACATGGAGAATCTCAACCTTATGGTGGTCTGATATGAACTTAACATCAGCTTGAGGAGGCGAGTAATCGAAAGTACCCATCAAAGCTGGGAAACAATCAACCTCTATGTTGACAATGTTGGGTTGAGGGTTATCAATCATCGAGACCGTAGATGCCCCCAATGAAGGATGAAGACAGTAGAAAGACAAATGATCAATGGTCACGATCCAACCCTCGTGTGGAAACAACAAGACCTGGAACACTATAGCGACCACTTCTTGCATGGCATAGGTCCAACTCCTTCCTAACAAGAGATTTTAGTCAAGAGACGCATCGACCACTTCAACCTCGACACACATGGTCTTCCCTCCTAACTGCACGGGAAAATAGGGTATGATGCCATGTGGTTGGAGCGAACGATAGCCAAAAGTGGTAAGAAGAGTAGGTGACGGAGACAAATCAGTTTTACCAATGGCCTTCCAAAACGCCAAAGACATTATGCATGTTGAGGTGCCCTCATCAACCACCGTGGGGAAAATGTTCTGAGTAAATTTTTTTGTGGTGTAAGCCACTACTATCTAGAACACTATGTGGTAAGGGAGACGAGGTTTTAAGTTGGTATTACCAAGCATGATCGTACCTGGATTACAAGTCTCAGAAGATCCTAAAGCAACTAACAGATCCTTTCTCTGGGAAGGGCATCTCTGGAGGACCTCCAAAGTAGACATCGCACAAGGGGTTTGAGACAAATCCTCCACCACAGAGTAGTTCTTGGCAGCCCTTGTGTTTGGGTTGTGAGAAGTTTTCTTGAATGCACCTTTTGGGATGCGTGTTATTGTTTCCCCCAACATCTTCTCGATCTATATAGGAAGAGATGGGATTTCATCTTCTTTACCTTTCTCGAAGGTTCTTGGCTTGTTGTAGTCATGTTCTCTAATCGATATATAGGAATTACCTTTCATAATATACACATTCGCGAACATAGGATTTATCGAAGATAGAGGGGGTCCTTGACTACCCCCTTCCACACTAGTAGAGGATTGAGTTAGATTTTTCCCATGTTGAAATGGGTTCATTAACACAGCAGGCTGTTGCTGTGACAATTACCTTTGGGCCTCTGCAAGACGAGGGCGCTGGTGAGTCAGGTGTTCTTTCATGCACAGGTTGCATGGATACTTTGACTTCCTTTTTTTAGTTTTTCCCCCACTAGCACTATTAGTGGGTTTCTTTCCCCCCTTACCCTTCTTACATTGTTTCTTCTTTCCATCAGGTTGTTGGGTGGCCTTCGTATTTTTTGATTGCACAGTGTGTACATCCAACGTTTGGGTAGGGGGACCAATCGGACCAGTGATCTATCTGGCTGTTGTGTACTGTATAGACAGTTGCTACAATTGTTTTTCCAAATGTTCAGTGGGATTTGCTTGTGCTGAACCAACAACACCATCGGCATGTGGTCCAGCTTGTTGTCTGGTTTTATCAAGTATTGACATTGGCGCATCTAGCAAAATTTTGTACAGTAAACCAGACTGAGAGTAAATCAGCTCTAGCTGTTGAGATCTCATGATTGCATATTTTTTGGAAAACACTCCCGATGTTGCAATGTCTTTGGAAAACTATGGGACCAAAGACTTAAGGAACCATTCCAACAGGAATGCTGGTGGGACTGGCACTTTAATCCAATTCTTCCGACATCTCCATTCTCGGATGTGATCAGAGATATGGTTTTCTTTTGTCTATTTGAAATTTCCCAAAAAATATGTGTCAGCATCATATCTCATAGGTAATTGGAAATGGTTTGATAAATCCATTTCCAATTCGCCGAAGGAAGAGTATCCTGAGCGGTCGAGTTCAATGTACCATTTCGTAGCACTCCTAATGAGAGTGCGTTGAAACAATCGCAACTGTATGGAGTCGCCTTTCAATGAATTAGACAAGCACCAAAGGTGAAAGGTAGCCAAATGATCTCTTGGATCTTCGTTAGGCTTGGATTCAAGCTTTGGTATGTCTAAAGGAAACTTCATTGGCATAGGGGGCCAATGTGGATTGTGATAGATAGGGTCATTCAACAACCTTGTCAAGTCTGGAAAAAGCAAGGTTTCAAGGAATGATAGATTGGGTTGTTGGTTATAACCATGAAAAAAGGGGCCTGGAGTTTGATTGGCACCAGGTTGTCAGAAAATCTTGGGCTGCTAGCCAGGGTTCTGGTAAAAACCATGGCCATGACTAGCATACAGATTCTATATTTGTGGATACATCATCGACTGATTCCCAAAATAGGACGTATATGGTTGGGTGTGAATTTCATTTGAAGGACTTTGGGAAGGGTTACCCCATGCTGATCCCATGGGCATAGGTCCTGTACCTTGCCCAGGGTTCCATTGGTTGTGAAAGGGGTTTCCCCTGATCGACATTACTAACAAGGGAACTGATCCTTGCCAAGAATTCCAAGGTCCTTGTGCAGAAGGAATTCTTTGGTTTGCCCCCTATGAAGGAATAGTACCCTTCATAGGATTTGGTTGTCCATAACCAGGATTTCCCCTGGATGGGAAAGAGGTTGACGAGAAATCATTGTTACCAAACTCTTTAAACAAGGAGAACAATGTAGAATCTATCGACATGATATGAGAAGGTAGTCCTTGAATCCCTGCTTCAAATGAACTATGGTGTGTGTTCAGACCTATGAAATGTTGGTGAGCACCGTCAAGAGAATGGGACGAAGGAGGTATATGACCTCCTCCGTAAGGGAAAGAATTATAGGAGGCTAAGGTACCCCCCATTGATCCATACAGAGGAGCATTAGATCTCCCTACTCCCAGACCTAAAGTATGTAGAGTGGAGAAGGAAAGTACATGACTCATACTTGAGATAGGCATCCCATATGAAAATAGAGGGCCTTTCGCAGTCTGTGTGAAAAGAGAAGTGGTTTTCGCCAAAGACAGAATCATACCATTGCTTGATATAGAGGCAGTCAAGACCATGGTGGTTCAGACTGATGACGATGGGTTTGGATGTGGAACACCCCCTATGGTGACAGCTATAGTGGGAATAGGATAATTCTCGAAAGAAGTGGAAACATTTGTTTCCATTGCAGCTTGTGACACTGTCTGATGCTTGTAAGGATAAATCTGTATGATGATGGGTGCTAAAAGATCAGTGGTCGACGTTTCATACAGACCAAGAGATTCTTCTTCAAGGTCTAAAAGGGTTGGTTCCTCTGGAGGTTGGTTGGGCATAGTTTCCTATGACCCGGTCACTTGAAAAGACCCTTGTTGGTCTAGATTTCTCCTTAGTAGTGGCGGGGGTGGCTCCAGTGTAACTGGTGGTAGACCAAGAAGCCTTTGTGACTGACAGAGCTTGTGATCCTCCACCGTGTGAGAATATCAAAGACACACTAGGGATTTCTATTCATTCCATAATAGTATACATTATAAAAATACCCTACGAGATAAAAAAAGAAATCACTTAACTAGATGGAAGAACAGTTACAAAAACCAACACTAGAGAAAATTACCGGTGAAAGTGCAACTCGAATATGGAAGAACCCTCCCAGTATACTCTAAAAAGTGTGGCTGAATGTCTGTCCTAGGTACCACGGTCTACCCTCGTAGTCACCTGTGTAATTCCCTAAAATAAAGGCAACTAAGTTGTAAGCATGTAAACATTCACCAAGCAGGTACAGTCAATAGTTAGGTGGACCGCAATGAGCAGGGTATCAAGCCCAAAACCTGTCAAGGGTATCAAAAGCTAGTGGTCTGGAAGACAACTGAGGACCTCGAATAGATTTGAGACCCACGAAGCTCCATGGAAAATGATATCAACGAAATTCCAAGACAACCCCTCTATATGTGTTCCCCACTATGATTGGTTCGTCTTTGGAGGGTTTATCCCTACTACCTTTTTGCATGCGACCTTATGTTTAGCCCCTGTGTTAGAGGGGGGTCCAGGATAAATTTCACAATACTAGACTTTTAACACTCCCTAGCATAGACTCTTATGTATGTTTTGCATCCTTGAATACTTTCCTCTCCAACCTAAATCAAGGCTCTAGCCTAGACTAGTTGATGGGCCCTACAGACATAAAGTCTAGTTGATTTTAATTAATCGTTAATTTTTTGTGGCTTGTCTTAAGTCAAAGGTTATGAAATTCAAACTAGTGATTTTTTGAGAGACGAAAGAGAAAATAAACAAAAAGTTGGAAACAAAATAACTTCTTCTCGACAAATTCAGAGTTGCACTTTTAAATTCTTTAACCAACTTTTAAAACTATTATTTCTAAGATCTTTGAACAAAAAACTCAACACAGGATTTTGCTTGACTATGAGCTACTTATTTTCCTAAGTAAACAACCAAGAACTTATGAAAGAAAAACATTTCCTTGATTATCAATGTAAACAACCAACTACTCAATTAGACAAAGAAGTGAAAATTTTCAAAATTCTTTTAAAACAAGAGAACTGAAAAATGGATTCCTTTTCTTTCTTCCAAAGAAAGAAAAAATATAAAGTGAAGACAAAACATAAACCAAAAATAACTTCTGGACTTACTTCGAATCGTAGGGATTCATTTGACCAAACCTCAAAAGGTTGACTGAAAAAACTCACAGATTTGTCTAAAACTCTATTACAAAAACCTCAAGAAATCTTTTCGAAGGAAATAAAACTATTCTATTGTTAGATATAAGCTAACGACTATGATCACAAAGACCAGAGAAGAGACCAAAAATACCCCTAAAAATATTTTCTTCTGACAAGTAAGAGGGTGACTACCTCTCTTTGTCAAAAGAGCTCCCCGAAACAGATACACTATTGTCACTTCAACAACTAGCATGTATACGCGGGTTGTCCAAAAGTACAACACGTATGCATGCATCCAGAGCTACTACAGGGCTTGTATAGCTCTGTAACTACTCAAAATATGAAAAAACAATAGTCTAGCTCAGGCGGGGAGCACTGGTATTGAAAACCAGAGTCCCTTAGGGACAAAGAAAATGACTTTGGCAAAGAAAATGCAAGGAAACTTCAATAAAACAAAGCTAATATGAGGTTATCCTATGCTATAGGTTGCAACACAGAGATCATGACCAAATCCAAAAAGGCCCATGAGAAGGATCACTTCTGACAAGGAAATAGGATGACTGTCTCTCCTAAAAACAAATTATGGAATTAAGCATGCAACTGACACTTCATCATCCCAATGGATATACGCAGGTTGTATAAAGGTAGGGCATGTGTATACATAGGCAGGGCTTCTGCAAGCCACGTATACCTCTGTAAATTTCTGGAAAGAAAATCAAATAGTCAAGCAACCATGCAGGGAGAATTGGTATAGAAAACTAGAATCCCTAGAATCTCAAACTCTTGCAGAAAACTCAGAAAAAAGGTAATAAAACAAATTCTAAAATGCCCAAAAAGCATCCCCAGAAAACCCTACAGATCTCCCCAGTACACTCGCCAATTCATTTTTGGGTGAAAAACCCCCCTACGGACTATCATTAAGGGTTCTGTAATGCATGCATAAATGACCTAAGGTCTCCTACTTACCATCATCCCAATCATAAATCCCATCATTCATATATAAAATACAAGGATAAAAGGATCAATTCACTATACCTTGACTTCCACGTTTGATGTAGATCCTTTCGCGCTTGGTTGCTCCTTGACTGCAAGTTTGCTCCCAAAGATGACTTGCATTCACAAATAGACAAACAAATAACTCCAAGCATGCATTTTATCTATGAACTAATGGGTTAGAGATTCTATCAAAATATAATCAATATTACACATTAAACACCTCATATTGCGGGACGGGAAAAGTAATTCTTTTATTAATCTCACAAGAATACTTTACAATAGTGAGATCGGCCACTGCTCCTCGAATTTGTTCCTAGGATCCTCTTCAAATGTACTCCAACAACTTTTATATATTCTTCTCTTCACACAATGGTTGCAAAAGGTTGGGACAAGGGGAATGCAAAATCGGGTAGAGTTTGTTTACTCTTCTTTTCCTCTTTTCAAATGGGACCCCTACCCCTTATTTTATAGGATAGAAAGGGCTCGGTATTTGGTTGAATGACCGGTTATGGTCAGTCAAACGATTTAGGTAACTTACTCGAAACTGTGTGTTCCATCTACAACTTTCTATTTTTAGTGTTTTTGTAGGTATACGCGGGTTGTAGTGGGTTAGCTAGAATATACACGCATGCAGTATTGGAGCAGGGTGTGTATACCTTCACAAAGGGTGTTTTTAAGAAGTTGTTTCAATAGTGTCTTAGCAAAAGATGTAACATGAGATGGCTTGATTCCAGGTAAGCATATCTAGTGCAAATTAGGGTTATAACCAAAATGCAACACAAGGTAATGCAACATAAGGCAATGCATGGAAAGGAAAGGCATGGCATGGAAAGGCAAGGCATGACATGGCATGGAAATGAAAGGCAAGGAATGACAAGGTAAGGAAAGGCAAGGCAAGGCAATGCAATGCAAGACAATGTAAGGCGTGGAATTCCATGATGAGGCAAGGCAAGGCATGGCATGGAAAGGAAAGGCATGGAATGGCATGGAAAGGCATGACGAGGCAAGGAAAGGCATGGAATGGAAAGGAAAGGCATGGAATGGCATGGAAAGGCATGATGTGTTATGGAATGGAAAGGCAAGGCATGACATGGCACGACATGGCATGGAAAGGAAAGGCAAGGAAAGACAATGAAAGGTAAGGAAATGCAAGGCATGGCATGAAAAGGTAAGGAAACGCATATTGGGGAGATATTATGTACTTTCTATTTTGTGAATTTGATCACATACTTTGTTGTGGAAACTCCATCCACTTGGAATATTTCACATTCATCCGCTGAGTTAGCTACCTTGGAATTCATGGATGGAATTACATGGCATGGTAAGGAAATGTAATTCAAGGCAAGGTAATGCAATGCAATGCAAGACAATGCAAGGAATGACATGAGATGGCATGGAAAGGAAAGGAATGGCATGGCATGGAATGGAATGGAATGGCATGGAATGGAAAGGAAAGGCATGGAATGACATGGAATGGGAAGAAAAGGCATTCCATGACATGGAAAGGAAAGGAAAGACAAGGAAAGACAATAAAATGAAAGGCATGGAAAGGTAAGGAATGACATGGCAAGGGAAGGCATGGAATGGAATTCCATGGAAACGGAAGGAAAGGAAATGTAAGGAAAGGAAATACAAGTCATGACATGGCATGGAATGGCAAGGAAAGGCATGGCATGGAAAGGTAATGAAAGGAATCTTGGGGAGACATGACATAGTTTATATTTTGGGAAGTTGATAACATACTTTGTTGTGGACACTTCATCCACTTGG
>JZKD02S0906248.1:0-13992 GCA_000966675.3 Picea glauca
TCCTGTGTCTAACTACACCTTTGAGGAAATGAGAACAAAATCTATCTCTATTTGAACCCCTCTGTCAATGCACTCCTTGCGGACAATTCGACTGCACTCCTTGCAGGAACCTCTGGCTCAAATAGAGAAATAATTGAAACTCATTCCATCTCCCTCTCAGACTTCAATTCATACATGGAATCACATACACATCATATAAAAGCAAATGTATAATAGGAAGCAAACACTCATGAGCATATCAACATCAAATACACAGAGAACAACACAAACCATGAATTTGAATCAGGACTCTTCTATTAATTCAAATGCCTGTACATGGGTGTCTTACATAACTCTCTGCTTCTCCTATGCTCTTCTTGCTTCTGAATATTATTACAACGATACAATGAGGGGTGTCTATATCCATTTTCCCTCCGTCTTCTAAAACTGTCTAATCTATGAATTAAAATCCTATCTACCAGCATTAACTATATTAAATGTCGTCTATCTACTAAAGGATGAGAGCTATCCGCTCAAGGTCCAATACAATACACAAGTGCGCCTCATCTTAATGGTTCATTTAAGATCACGCAACAATTCCAAAGTGTTTTCAAAATTTGTGATGGCTTGTCCAGCTACCTTCCACTTCCGTGCTGGCTCGCTTGATGAGTTGGTGATGCTCCTGCATCATACTCCCTCGCTTGAAAAATTTTCACTGGCTACTCAGTTCCAATCTCTTCTTCTCCAACTCTGTATGGGTATAAGTCTACGACATTGAACATCAGATATATTCCAATCTCATTCAACAACTCGATCTCATAAGAATTTTCCCCAAATTTTCTCAAGACCTTACATGGTCCAATTTTCTTCATCTTCAATTTATTGTATGTTCCCCTCGGGAACCTCTCCTTTCTCAAATGTGCCAGAACTAATTCACCAACCTCTAACTGAAGTTGTCTTTTTCGCTGATCGGCTCTACGCTTATACTCCTGACTTGAATTTAGCAGTCGTTGCTTCACTTGGTCGTGAAGTTCCTTCATCGCCTCTGTGAACGCTTCAACACTTGTGCTTCTAGTAGCAGTCTGTTCTAAATCTCTCAACTCAGAAACTCCTCTCGGCTGTGTGCCATACACAATCTGAAATGGACTTCGGCCTATGCTCTGATTCACTGAATCATTATATGCAAACTCTGCCTGTGGTAATATACTATCCCACTGGCTGTGGTGCTCTGCCACCAGTCTCCTCAGCAAGTCTCCCAGACTTCTGTTCACCACTTCTGTTTGTCCATCCGTCTGAGGATGATAAGCTGAAATAAACATCAAGTTAGTCCCCAACTTCTTCCATAAGGTCCTCCAAAAATGTCCTACGAACTTTGTGTCTCTGTCCGAAACTATACTTCTCGGCAAACCATGAAGTCGAATGACCTCCTTGAAGAACATATTTGCAATGTGAGTCGCATCGTTGGTTTTCTGGCATGGGATAAAATGTGCCATCTTAGAAAATCTATCCACTACCACAAAGATTGAATCGACACCTCTTTATGTCCTTGGCAACCCCAATACAAAATCCATGCTGATTTCGTCCCATGGCCTCTCGGGTATGGGTAATGGATGATAAAAACCTGCATTCTGCTTCCTTCCCTTTGAATGCTGGCAAATCCTGCATCTGTCTACAAATTGCTTGACCTCTGACTGCATCCCTGGCCAAAAGTATGACTCGCTTAGCTTTGCTAATGTCTTATCATGACCAAAATGTCCTACCAAGCCACCACTGTGCTTCTCCTTTAACAAGTTCTCCCTCATGGAGCATTTCGGAATACACAGTTGATTGCCTCTGAACAATAATCCCTCTTGGATCATATAGCCTGTCCAAGGGCTTATGTCTCTGAGAACTAGATTCTCAGTTGCCTCATATGCTTCTGCAAAATCTGGATCGTCCTTGTACATGTTTCTGAGATCATCAAAACCCAACGTTTTGACTCGGAACTCCTGCAACAACAAACACTTCCTGCTCAAAGCATCAACCACTTTGTTAGCAATACCCGAAATATGTTTAATCACAAATGTGAAATTTTGCATATACTCTACCCATTTTACATGTCTCTGATTCAACTTCTCCTGTTGAGTCACAAACTGTAATGCGTGGTTATCACTATACAATACAAATTCTTTCGGGATCAAGTAATGCCTCCACTTTTTCAATGCTTGTATGATAGCATAAAACTCCTTATCATACATGGAGTATTTCAATTTTGCTTCATTCAAATTCTTGCTGAAATATGCAATCGGTCTGTCCTCCTGACTCAAGACCACTCCTATGGCAAACCCGCTCGCATCACATTTCACCTGGAATGTTTTCTGAAAATCTGGCAACACCAGAACCGATTGTTCCGTGATCTTCCATTTCAACAACTTGAAACTCTTCTCCACCTCTTCAGTCCAGTGAAAAGATTTATGTCTTTTCTTGACTGTATCCATCATTGTTGCACTGATTCCACTAAAATTCTTGATGAATTTTCGGTAGAAACTAGCCAAACCATGAAAACTTCTCACCTCGAAGATATTTCTCGGTGATGGCCAATTCTTGATCACTTCCACCTTATCCGGATCCATCCTCAACTCATTCATTGAAATAACAAAACCCAGATAAATGAGCTCTGTNTCCTGTGTCTAACTACACCTTTGAGGAAATGAGAACAAAATCTATCTCTATTTGAACCCCTCTGTCAATGCACTCCTTGCGGACAATTCGACTGCACTCCTTGCAGGAACCTCTGGCTCAAATAGAGAAATAATTGAAACTCATTCCATCTCCCTCTCAGACTTCAATTCATACATGGAATCACATACACATCATATAAAAGCAAATGTATAATAGGAAGCAAACACTCATGAGCATATCAACATCAAATACACAGAGAACAACACAAACCATGAATTTGAATCAGGACTCTTCTATTAATTCAAATGCCTGTACATGGGTGTCTTACATAACTCTCTGCTTCTCCTATGCTCTTCTTGCTTCTGAATATTATTACAACGATACAATGAGGGGTGTCTATATCCATTTTCCCTCCGTCTTCTAAAACTGTCTAATCTATGAATTAAAATCCTATCTACCAGCATTAACTATATTAAATGTCGTCTATCTACTAAAGGATGAGAGCTATCCGCTCAAGGTCCAATACAATACACAAGTGCGCCTCATCTTAATGGTTCATTTAAGATCACGCAACAATTCCAAAGTGTTTTCAAAATTTGTGATGGCTTGTCCAGCTACCTTCCACTTCCGTGCTGGCTCGCTTGATGAGTTGGTGATGCTCCTGCATCATACTCCCTCGCTTGAAAAATTTTCACTGGCTACTCAGTTCCAATCTCTTCTTCTCCAACTCTGTATGGGTATAAGTCTACGACATTGAACATCAGATATATTCCAATCTCATTCAACAACTCGATCTCATAAGAATTTTCCCCAAATTTTCTCAAGACCTTACATGGTCCAATTTTCTTCATCTTCAATTTATTGTATGTTCCCCTCGGGAACCTCTCCTTTCTCAAATGTGCCAGAACTAATTCACCAACCTCTAACTGAAGTTGTCTTTTTCGCTGATCGGCTCTACGCTTATACTCCTGACTTGAATTTAGCAGTCGTTGCTTCACTTGGTCGTGAAGTTCCTTCATCGCCTCTGTGAACGCTTCAACACTTGTGCTTCTAGTAGCAGTCTGTTCTAAATCTCTCAACTCAGAAACTCCTCTCGGCTGTGTGCCATACACAATCTGAAATGGACTTCGGCCTATGCTCTGATTCACTGAATCATTATATGCAAACTCTGCCTGTGGTAATATACTATCCCACTGGCTGTGGTGCTCTGCCACCAGTCTCCTCAGCAAGTCTCCCAGACTTCTGTTCACCACTTCTGTTTGTCCATCCGTCTGAGGATGATAAGCTGAAATAAACATCAAGTTAGTCCCCAACTTCTTCCATAAGGTCCTCCAAAAATGTCCTACGAACTTTGTGTCTCTGTCCGAAACTATACTTCTCGGCAAACCATGAAGTCGAATGACCTCCTTGAAGAACATATTTGCAATGTGAGTCGCATCGTTGGTTTTCTGGCATGGGATAAAATGTGCCATCTTAGAAAATCTATCCACTACCACAAAGATTGAATCGACACCTCTTTATGTCCTTGGCAACCCCAATACAAAATCCATGCTGATTTCGTCCCATGGCCTCTCGGGTATGGGTAATGGCTGATAAAAACCTGCATTCTGCTTCCTTCCCTTTGAATGCTGGCAAATCCTGCATCTGTCTACAAATTGCTTGACCTCTGACCACATCCCTGGCCAAAAGTATGACTCACTTAGCTTCGCTAATGTCTTATCGTGACCAAAATGTCCTACCAAGCCACCACTGTGCTTCTCCTTTAACAAGTTCTCCCTCATGGAGCATTTCGGAATACACAATTGATTGCCTCTGAACAATAATCCCTCTTGGATCATATAGCCTATCCAAGGGCTTCTGTCTTTGAGAACTAGATTCTCAGCTGCCTCATATGCTTCTGCAAAATCTGGATCGTCCTTGTACATGTCTCTGAGATCATCAAAACCCAACGTTTTGACTCGGAACTCCTGCAACAACAAACACTTCCTGCTCAAAGCATCAACCACTTTGTTAGCAATACCCGAAATATGTTTAATCACAAATGTGAAATTTTGCATATACTCTACCCATTTTACATGTCTCTGATTCAACTTCTCCTGTTGAGTCACAAACTGTAATGCGTGGTTATCACTATACAATACAAATTCTTTCGGGATCAAGTAATGCCTCCACTTTTTCAATGCTTGTATGATAGCATAAAACTCCTTATCATACATGGAGTATTTCAATTTTGCTTCATTCAAATTCTTGCTGAAATATGCAATCGGTCTGTCCTCCTGACTCAAGACCACTCCTATGGCAAACCCGCTCGCATCACATTTCACCTGGAATGTTTTCTGAAAATCTGGCAACACCAGAACCGATTGTTCCGTGATCTTCCATTTCAACAACTTGAAACTCTTCTCCACCTCTTCAGTCCAGTGAAAAGATTTATGTCTTTTCTTGACTGTATCCATCATTGTTGCACTGATTCCACTAAAATTCTTGATGAATTTTCGGTAGAAACTAGCCAAACCATGAAAACTTCTCACCTCGAAGATATTTCTCGGTGATGGCCAATTCTTGATCACTTCCACCTTATCCGGATCCATCCTCAACTCATTCATTGAAATAACAAAACCCAGATAAATGAGCTCTGTCTTCATGAATGAGGACTTCTTCATATTAATCAACAGCTTCTCCTGCTCTAGCTTCTTCATCACAATGACCAAATGCTTCAGATGTTCAACCTTCATCTTGCTGAAAATCAGTATATCATCCAGATATACGATGACAAATTTTTCGATGAAATCCTTCAGGACTTCATTCATCAACCTCATAAAGGTACTTGGCGCATTCGTTAAACCAAATGGCATGAATAGCCATTCATACAACCCCTCGTTGGTTTTGAAGGCTATTTTCCACTCATTGCCTTCCCTCATGCGAATCTGGTGATATCCACTTTTCAAATCAATCTTTGAAAAATACTTTTCTCCGCTCAAGAAATCCATTAAATCGTCCATCCGCGGCAATGGAAACCTGTACCTGATGGTTATCTTGTTGATGGCCCTCGAGTCGGTACACATTCTCCAATATCCATCTTTTTTTGGACTGAGTACCGTTGGAACGACACATGGGCTCAAGCTTTCCCTAACCAATCCTTTGTCTAGCAGCTCCTGAACCTGTTTCTTGACCTCTTCATTTTCCTGTGGCATCAATCTGTACGTGGCTTTATTTGGAAAACTAGCTCTTGGTATGAGGTCTATATGATGACTCACACTCCTCATTGGTGGTAACGAATGAGGTAATTCATCCACCACAATGTCAGCGAACTCTTCCAGTAGTCCCTGAATCTCCTCTAGTAGATCATCCACTCTTGTGCTAGTCAGAACAATTCTTGGCTTTCTGACCACAAAGAATTGTGGATCTTCTTTCTTCTTAACTTCGGTAAGAAGCTCCTTCCCACTCATGATAAGTACTGTGTTGCTTACTTTTTGTTTCACCTCCTTATCCTTTATCGGAAGCAACATGTGTGTCCTTCCATTCTTCTCCAGGGTGTATGTGTTCATTCTCCCGTCATGAATCACATTTCTGTCATATTGCCATGGTCTACCCAACAATAGATGACAAACATCCATAGAAATGACATCACATAAGATATTATCATTATATCCTCCTATTTTGAATTCAACCAAGCATTGTTTAGTAACAGTTACCTGGTGTCCTTTTTGTAGCCATGAAACTCTGTATGGACTTGGATGATCAGTTGTCTCCAGCTCTAGTTTTTCTACCATCTCGGTTGAAACGAGATTATCTGTGCTACCGTTGTCCACGATAACCTTGCATACCCTATCCTTGGTCTTGCAAGCTGTTCTGAAAAGTCTGGTCCTTGGAGTTGAGTCCTCCACCTCCTTCTCGGGTGTTAAGAGAACTTTTCGCATCATTAGTGACCTTCCGCCTTCTGCATCTTCTGCCTCAATATCTCGCCTCTGTGCCTCAGCGATGTGAGTCTCTCCTCCGTCTCTCTTTTTCTTTGGACACTTGAACGACCTGTGCCCATTCTTTCCACACGTGAAGCAAGTGATTACTCCACCTCTTCCTCTTCCTCTACCCCTGGTACGAGGAAACCTATTGTTATCAGCATATCCTCCTCTCTGCTCAGTATTCTGTTCTCTTTGCTCAGCATGTTGCCCTCGCTGTGAACTTCCACCTCTCTCAGTATGAGTCTGAGGCTTTTTCCATTCGTCCTTGGGCTTCTGGTTTCTTTCCTGGGCAACTGACTTGCCTCTGGGCTGGCTCCTGTCTTGCCCTCTTTGACCTTGCTTTCGGCTCAACTTCTCCTCTGCTTTCAGATCCATCTGATAAGCATCCTCCACAGTTCAGATGGTTACCATGATCATCTTGTCCTAGATATCGTATCTCAGACCATTCAGATATCTAGCAACCTTCTCATCATCGATTTCCCGATGACCTTCTCTGATGTTCAGTCGATAGAATTCCTCCATGTATTCTTTAACTGTCATCAGCTTCTGTCTCAGGTTATACATCCTCCCGAATAGAGTAATTTGGTAATATCTTGGGATGAACTTTGCCTTCATCTTTGCAATCATTCGATCCCAACTTTTAATTTTATGCTTACCTTTGCAGCGTCTATCTGCTTGTAGCTCGTCCCACCATAATGTTGCATGTCCTTTCAAGCGTGTGAAAACATGCTTAACTTTCCTATCCTCTTCGATATCTTCATAATCGAAGTATGTATCAAGAGCTCTAATCCAGTCTAGAAGCTCCTCTGCATCCAGATTTCCCTTGTAAATTGGAATGCCCATCTTCGCCTTTGCACCCATCCTTGCAATAGCTCTGATTAGACGTTCATTCGCTGCATCCTCGGCCACAACTTCTTCTTCGCATTCAGCTTCAACTTCACTCTCAGAATCACTAAGATCCCCCGCACTGGCTGTGCGTCTCTGCGCCGTCTCCATATCTTCAAGTCTGGCTCGAAGATCATGCATTTGTCTTTCTAAGGCTGGATCTACCATCTATCTGCCTCTTCTTCTCTGCACTTCCCTATCCTGTGGATCGGGTGATTGCGCGTCCCTTCTCTTGGGCGGCATGGTGAATTCTCCTTCTCTACTACAGAAAGAAAAGAACTCTTTTGTGCTCTGATACCACTCTGATGCAGCCGCACCTGCAGGCACACCCGCTCACAGGATCTTCTCTTCCCTTGGCCCGAAGAACTGAAAATGTTCCTCTGTTTCCCTATCGGGAAATACTCACCCACAGAAATCTCCGCGCGATCCCCCTCTCTTTACTTATCGGGGAATCAGAACTCGCGACTTCGCAAGTCCAGAGGTCGAGCGCTGCACTCTCGAATCCTCAAGACCCAATACCTCAGTCAACGTTGACTTCCTCCTGTCGGAACTTTCCTTATCGCGATTTTGCTACTCACGATATTGAACCACTCGATTTACTGACTGCCGATGCCCGATGCATCGATACTCCGACACACACATGCGAGTTGACTATTCAACACCTTTACTCCATCGGCATTTCTGGGTTTGAGGGATCGTGAATCCTAATGCCAAAATGTTTGGGACTTCACTTTCCCCGAACTCCGATAAGGTGTGCCACCTGTCCTCCACTAACTTCCTTTGGCCCCACACTGTTACGTCACCGTCGGGATATCGCGGATCGTGACTCCAAACTGTGTGAGTATCCTGTCCTTAGGACCTCCGATATGCCGAGCCCCGACTTCTTTGGATCCTTTGACACACATCCCAATAATGAATGGTTCTGGGTCCGTCGAGATATCGCGGATCGCGATATCTCAATTTCTGTTGCAATAATTTGGAGCTTCGNTTCTCACCTCGAAGATATTTCTCGGTGATGGCCAATTCTTGATCACTTCCACCTTATCCGGATCCATCCTCAACTCATTCATTGAAATAACAAAACCCAGATAAATGAGCTCTGTCTTCATGAATGAGGACTTCTTCATATTAATCAACAGCTTCTCCTGCTCTAGCTTCTTCATCACAATGACCAAATGCTTCAGATGTTCAACCTTCATCTTGCTGAAAATCAGTATATCATCCAGATATACGATGACAAATTTTTCGATGAAATCCTTCAGGACTTCATTCATCAACCTCATAAAGGTACTTGGCGCATTCGTTAAACCAAATGGCATGAATAGCCATTCATACAACCCCTCGTTGGTTTTGAAGGCTATTTTCCACTCATTGCCTTCCCTCATGCGAATCTGGTGATATCCACTTTTCAAATCAATCTTTGAAAAATACTTTTCTCCGCTCAAGAAATCCATTAAATCGTCCATCCGCGGCAATGGAAACCTGTACCTGATGGTTATCTTGTTGATGGCCCTCGAGTCGGTACACATTCTCCAATATCCATCTTTTTTTGGACTGAGTACCGTTGGAACGACACATGGGCTCAAGCTTTCCCTAACCAATCCTTTGTCTAGCAGCTCCTGAACCTGTTTCTTGACCTCTTCATTTTCCTGTGGCATCAACCTGTATGTGGCTTTATTCGGAAAACTAGCTCTTGGTATGAGGTCTATATGATGACTCACACTCCTCATTGGTGGTAACGAATGAGGTAATTCATCCACCACGATGTCAACGAACTCTTCCAGTAGTCCCTGAATCTCCTCCAGTAGATCATCCACTCTTGTGCTATTCAGAACAATTCTTGGCTTTCTGACCACAAAGAATTGTGGATCTTCTTTCTTATTAACTTCGGTAAGAAGCTCCTTCCCACTCATGAGAAGTACTGTGTTGCTTACTTTCGGTTTCACCTCCTTATCTTTTATCGGAAGCAACATGTGTGTCCTCCCATTCTTCTCCAGGGTGTATGTGTTCATTCTCCCGTCATGAATCACATTTCTGTCATATTGCCATGGTCTACCCAACAATAGATGACAAACATCCATAGAAATGACATCACATAAGATATTATCATTATATCCTCCTATTTTGAATTCAACCAAGCATTGTTTAGTAACAATTACCTGGTGTCCTTTTTGTAGCCATGAAACTCTGTATGGACTTGGATGATCAGTTGTCTCCAGCTCTAGTTTTTCTACCATCTTGGTTGAAACGAGATTATCTGTGCTACCGCTGTCCACGATAACCTTGCATACCCTATCCTTGGTCTTGCAAGCTGTTCTGAAAAGTCTGGTCCTTTGAGTTGAGTCCTCCACCTCCTTCTCGGGTGTTAAGAGAACTTTTCGCATCATTAGTGACCTTCTGCCTTCTGCATCTTCTGCCTCAATATCTCGCCTCTGTGCCTCAGCGATGTGAGTCTCTCCTCCATCTCTCTTTTTCTTTGGACACTTGAACGACCTGTGCCCATTCTTTCCACACGTGAATCAAGTGATTACTCCACCTCTTCCTCTTCCTCTACCCCTGGTACAAGGAAACCTATTGTTATCAGCATATCCTCCTCTCTGCTCAGTATTATGTTCTCTTTGCTCAGCATGTTTCCCTCACTGTGAACTTCCACCTCTCTCAGTATGAGTCTGAGGCTTTTTCCATTCGTCCTTGGGCTTCTGGTTTCTTTCCTGGGCAACTGACTTGCCTCTGGGCTGGCTCCTGTCTTGCCCTCTTTGACCTTGCTTTCGGCTCAACTTCTCCTCTGCTTTCAGAGCCATATGATAAGCATCCTCCACAGTTCAGATGGTTACCATGCTCATCTTGTCCTGGATATCGTATCTCAGACCATTCAGATATCTAGCAACCTTCTCATCATCGATTTCCCGATGACCTGCTCTGATGTTCAGTCGATAGAATTCCTCCATGTATTCTTTAACTGTCATCAACTTCTGTCTCAGGTTCTACATCCTCCTGAATAGAGTAATTTGGTAATCTCTTGGGATGAACTTTGCCTTCATCTTTGCAATCATTCGATCCCAACTTTTAATTTTCTGCTTACCTTTGCAGCGTCTATCTGCTTGTAGCTCGTCCCACCATAATGCTGCATGTCCTTTCAAGCGTGTGACAACATGCTTAACTTTCCTATCCTCTTCGATATCTTCATAATCGAAGTATGTATCAAGAGCTCTAATCCAGTCTAGAAGCTCCTCTGCAACCAGATTTCCCTCGTAAATTGGAATGCCCATCTTCGCCTTTGCACCCATCCTTGCAATAGCTTTGATTAGACGTTCATTCGCTGCATCCTCGGCCACAACTTCTTCTTCGCATTCAGCTTCAACTTCACTCTCGGAATCACTAAGATCCCCCGCACTGGGTGTGCGTCTCTGCGCCGTCTCCATATCTTCAATTCTGGCTCGAAGATCATGCATTTGTCTTTCTAAGGCTGGATCTACCATCTATTTGCCTCTTCTTCTCTGCACTTCCCTATCCTCTGGATCGGTTGATTGCGCGTCCCTTCTCTTGGGCGGCATGGGGAATTCTCCTTCTCTACTACAGAAAGCAAAGAACTCTTCTGTGCTCTGATACCACTCTGATGCAGCCGCACCTGCAGGCACACCCGCTCACAGGATCTTCTCTTCCCTTGGCCCGAAGAAATGAAAATGTTCCTCTGTTTCCCTATCGGGAAATACTCACCCACAAAAATCTCCACGCGATCCCGCTCTCTTTACTTATCGGGGAATCAGAACTCGCGACTTCGCAAGTCCAGAGGTCGAGCGCTGCACTCTCGAATCCTCGAGACCCAATACCTCAGTCAACGCTGACTTCCTCCTGTCGAAACTTTCCTTATCGCGATTTCGCTACTCACGATATCGAACCACTCGATTTACTGACTTCCAATGCCCGATGCATCGATACTCCGACACACACATGCGAGTTGACTATTCAACACCTTTACTCCATCAACATTTTGGGGTTTGAGGGATCGTGAATCCTAATGCCAAAATGTTTGGGACTTCACTTTCCCCGAACTTCGATAAGGTGTGCCACCTGTCCTCCACTAACTTCCTTTGGCCCCACACTGTTACGTCACCGTCGGGATATCGCGGATCGTGACTCCAAACTGTCTGAGTATCCTGTCCTTAGGACCTCCGATATGCCAAGCCCCGACTTCTTTGGATCCTTTGACACACATCCCAATAATGAATGGTTCTGGGTCCGTCGAGATATCGCGGATCGCGATATCTCAATTTCTGTTGCAATAATTTGGAGCTTCGACTCACGAAACCCCGATACACGATCTGCGTGTGGATCCAACGACCCTCATGGTCCTGATCAATGGCTCCGCCTCTCCTAAGCTTGGAACCCTTTGGGAATACGCCAATGTATCTCCCTTGTACCTTTCCAAGATCCAACAGCTTACGGTGATTCACAAACTCTCCTTGGAGAATTCCACCGTCCGTTCCTCCCTGATAAATTCTGCGAAATGAATCAAGTACTTCCTCCACGAAGACTTATTCACCTACACACAAGATTGAAGTACTTGCTTGAACACTTCAAACACAATTTCTCTGTGCAATCCTTTGACAAATTCGAAGACTCTATCATTCTTGAGCTTTTATCAAAGATCTTTGCACGCACTCCTTGCGGCAACCCTTCAACCCCGTCTAAGTGTTGAAGTCTTTGACTCTGTGCATGCCTGCAGTAGCAGTCTCCCAACTCTTTACTCAGGTTCGCAACCCTGATATTCCCCCTAGCTTGTGCACCCCTTGCACGGCTCCTGTGTCTAACTACACCTTTGAGGAAATGAGAACAAAATCTATCTCTATTTGAACCCCTCTGTCAACGCACTCCTTGCGGACAATTCGACTGCACTCCTTGCAGGAACCTCTGGCTCAAATAGAGAAACATGTGAAACTCATTCTATCTCCCTCTCAGACTTCAATTCATACATGGAATCACATACACAGCATATAAAAGCAAATGTATAACAGGAAGCAAACACTCATGAGCATATCAACATCAAATACACAGAGAACAACACAAACCATGAATTTGAATCAGGACTCTTCTATTAATTCAAATGCTTGTACATGGGTGTCTTACAAAACTCTCTGCTTCTCCTATGCTCTTCTTGCTTCTGAATATTATTACAACGATACAATGAGGGGTGTCTATATCCATTTTCCCTCTGTCTTCTAAAACTGTCTGATCTATGAATTAAAATCCTATCTACCAGCATTAACTATATTAAATGTCGTCTATCTACTAAAGGACGAGAGCTATCCGCTCAAGGTCCAATACAATACACAAGTGCGCCTCATCTTAATGGTTCATTTAAGATCGCACAACAATTCCAAAGTTTTTTCAAAATTTGTGCTGGCTTGTCCAGCTGCCTTCCACTTCCGTGCTGTCTCGCTTGATGAGTTGGTGATGCTCCTGCATCAATACATGGGAGGTTGAACTTCCCATTTGCCTCATAGTTGTTTTGCTAATTTTTTAAGAGGTTTCCAGAGACAAGGCTGACATTTTTTTGTCAGGCTGCTAGGCCGAGGACTCATGTGTGAATGCACATGTGGGGGAGATGATGCCCAAGAGGGGCCAACTAGATGCACTAGGGCTACTAGGGTGGATCAAATGTTCGTCATGGTACTGTGTCCTTATGTTGGCTTGGATTGGTGAGAATGTTTGAACATCCTCTTCACACCAGATGAGCCACTAGATGATAGAGGTAATATTAGTGTTTTGTTTAAATTAATATAGTTTCATTTTATTGTCTTACTTAATTAGAATAAAATTAATTCTAAAACATTCTTTAACTTGTTTTATTAAATTCTTTAATGAATTAACTGTGCAATTATTGTTCTATACTATATATTTTGCAGATATTGACACTTTCATTGGGGATGCACATCCTCCCCTAGTAGATGACGATGAGGAGATGATGCATGAGGCCGCGACGGGTCAGGGTCCTCGGGTGCAGATACTTGGCAACATGTGCCATAGGCCGGATACTATATTCAAGTTGGAGTTGGGTGACCGACTCTCTGCACTTTTGATTGAGGTGGGAGTCAGCACTGCCCTGATGCAATACATTAGAGAAAATCCTACACTCTTGGAGATTTTGAAGGAGATGTCGGGTGATTTGATGCCTCTTATGCATCATATCGTCGAAGTTACCAGGATACTAGCAGCGAGGAGGGCTCCCGATGATAGGCACACCTCTTCTAGCAGTACGACTCGTTTGTCTAGTACCCCATCGATTGATGAGGGTGGTCGTGATCATCCTTCTCCACATCCTCCTCCTTCATCTCACCCAGATCATGAAGAGGTAGCACATATTCCTCCTCCTCCTCCTCTTTCACCTCACCTAGATGAGCATGCCAGACCTATTCATCATCCATCATCTTCCACTATAGACTAGGCCTCCACTATTGTTGTAGATATGCAGATTATCCCATCGGCTTGACCATATATTTTATAA
>JZKD02S0906270.1:0-13992 GCA_000966675.3 Picea glauca
TTTTTTTCCTTAGTGAACAAGGATGTGGCCAGTCATACAAACTTGAAAACTGGATGCATTCCAGTTACCAAGGATGCAACCAGTTGGGAAGATTTTGTCTCAGTGGCCTAGGATGCATCCAATAAGACAAAATTGACAACAAAACTTATTTTGATAGTATTCAAGGACCTGTTTTCCATAGTGATAGAGGGAGTATCCAATTTGGAATATTGGAGCACAAATGAGTTGGTAGATCTAGAGAGATATCTACAATGAGAGACAATAGTGCATCTAGATGTTGGAGGATGGGATACCTCCCTCACTAAGAGGGAGTGCTATTTTTTTAAGCTTTGGGAGGTATTCCCACTAGAGTCCAAGGTTCCAGGCATGTGGTAATTTTCGTTGGCATTAGTTTTGAATTTTGTTTAAGTAAAATTAGCCTAGAAATGAGGCTAGGGCCTCATGGGAAAGTCGATAGGATTTGTGGGTTTGTGTGGGGGTGCGACACCCACAACGAGGATTGAAATATGATAAGTAATTGTTGAGTTTAAGAAGGGATCCTAAAATCACTCATTGGGCTCCTATATAAAGGAGATATGTCATTTTGACAAATCATTATCATTGTAAAGAATGGAGTTGGCATAAGTTAGTTTGCACTTATGTCAAGGAGGATTGGTGATATAAGAAAAAGGGAAATTATGCAAGGTGGTGAATTTGGCCCCAAAGAGAGAGGCAATTTGTAGGAGGACTAAGTGTGTATATACATAGGTTTCATAAGGACAATTTGCATATAGGGTATACACAATTTGCAGTGGAGAAAAAAACTTATATCCGTGGGTTTCTAGTTGGCAAATCACGTATCTGGTTTTTTGGACAGGTACAAATATGTATAAGCTGATAGGCGACTTCAAAAGGTCATACAAGTGGTCTAAAAAAGATTATTGGGTAGAGGATATTTATAGACATTGTTGAGGTTTGATTTTATTATTCGTATATCGGATGAAAAGGTTGTCCTCAGATTTGGTGATTTTGAGAGGACTATTTCCATCCTTAGTTTTTGGTGACTTTAAGAGGACTAATTTTGGTCCTCAAATTTGGAGAATTGGATAAAGTTACAGAAAAAAAATATTGCGTCTCTTGTATTGATGATTTATCTTTGATATTGTTGTTTCTGTTGCATATCTTTTTAGTCAATAATTTCAGTGTAAATTTGTTTAGTGATAGTTAGATCACTACGAATCAATTTTCAGATCTAAAATTAGTCACATATAGTTGCATGTGAAAATTGACAGTTCAGGCCCTAAATGTTTTTTTTATGATGTGTATGACTCTGTAGTTTCTTCATTGCATGATTACTTTTGTATGAAATTGTTTGTATGCCTCACAACCTAATTAATATGATGTTTATGTTGTCTTAGACTCTTGGGGATATAACACTTTATATGTTAAAGCATGAATTTGCATTATGTTACGCCATAATTAATGATGCATCCTCTTTGATCCACTTCACCTCACACAAGTCTCGACTATGATGCGAGTGAGACCTCTTTCCCTTGTGGAAGGTTGAATATGCCAGCGTTGCTAGACTACAATGGTATCTTTGTTGGTAACCCCCGAGAACCACGGTCTCCAATTTTGCACCAACAAATGGTTCTGTTGTCAGGACTTTTCTTTAAAGTGAGTTTTAGGAGGATGCTGCATCACATATTTAAGTATGACATTTAAAATTCGCGAGAAAGAAGGTGTGGCGAGTTTATTCTGCAAGAAGCTAAGTTACAACAAAAATGCTTGAATGTTGTGAAGAGTTTTATCTTTTACTTGGAACCTGTGAGTGATCAATACGAGATCTTCTAGATTCGATTTCCATAAGAGGTATTTCAGTGGCTTGACCAGATGCAAGAAGCAAAAAATTAACATATTGAGTCAACAAAAGTTATAATTGGATTGTTGAGTGCTTAGCAGATCTTCGCCAACTAGACCATCCAATTTCTAGCATTGTGGAGTTCTTGGTATAAACCAACTTGGAAGGATATATTATTGAATTTTCTGCTAAGAACCACCATTATTTTTCAAAAGTAGAAGCCATGTTAAAAGAAGTATCTCAAGGAAGATTGTTGCAGGAAATCCCCCTTTGGATTAAAATTTTTCTTGCGGAAGAGGGGATGTTACCTGTTCCAGTTGAAATGGTAGTGTAAACCCCTATGCATGAGGGGCAAGTGATTTAGGAAAGGATTCATGGGATATGTTCTGAATGTTTTTTAAGTATGTGGGGTTGTGAAGGGAAGAGTGCAAAAGATGATCAAGTTCAGAGGAGGGATATTGTGATAAAAAAGAGGTGGTGAAAACATATGAGGAAGTTGATGAAGAGGCCTGATAAATCATGAAAGGAGATCGACTTTGAGGGTAGTTTTAGAAAAGAGTGAGAGAAGTTACAAGAGTTGCAGATATGAGGAAGGATAGCCAACCAATGTTTATAGGATAGGTTTGGAGAGAGTGGTGAAATATCTGAAGGAAGCATATGAGAGGAAGGAAAATCAAAAGAAAGGATAAATATAGGTGCCACCCTTGAAGAAGAAGACTCAACCAAAATCACTAAAGAAGTTGTGGGAGAATAAGATCCTATGATGCCAAAAGATGTTGAATCGCATCGAAAAATTGATATAGTAATACATACCAATGCGACCCCCTAGGTCAAGGACTTAAATTTTGGAGGCAAAGGAACCAACCTCGAATCACCAAGTTCCTCAACGATGTTTACAAATCGGGTAAAATCTATACTAAATTCTTTAGTAGTTTCTGTCATTTCTAATCTTTATAATCTAGCAAGTTCAAGTAGTAGTAGCGGAAGCAGGGCAAGGTACTTAGTCATATCACGACCAAGACCCTTAGGGTTCATTTTGATATGCTGTCCAATTTCTCCAATGGAAAATTAGCATGAAGGATCCTTCACCCAATACCCAAAGTTTTGGGGTAAAGGGGATGAGGATGTTGAACAAAACTGGATTCTCTGTGAGTCCATATGTAGGTCTCATGGCACTCTAGATGACAATAAACTGGTCGATTTTCAAACCACCTTGAGATGTCATGCTTTAAAATGGTATATGAAATCCATTGAACCAGGGAATCCTCAAGGACATGCTTTTACTCTTTCTTAGGTCAAACAAAGGTTCATAATATAATTTCACTTACCACAGTCAGAGAAACATGCCTTCTCTGAGTTGCATGATATCAAATAGAGAGACCGTGAATCTACCTGAGAGTATAACCAAATATTTAAGGATGCAATCAGGAAATTGGAAAACCCCATCCACGAAGACCACCTATGAAAATGGTTTATACAGGGGCCGTTATCGTTGACCTGGATACCATTAACCCAACAGAGGATAGTTGTGTTAGGGGAAGCCTTAGAACAAGTAATGAGAATTGAACAAACAAATGTCTATCCATAAATTTTGTGGGTTACGAGACCAAATAATGACACTAATACTGTGCAATTGCAAGGCCATATTTCCACGTTAACTGACAAGATTCAATAATTGACTCTCCCTAGAGAAGGTCGATCGTAAGTATGGTGTGTTGGCTGCTATAATGAGGGTTATTGTAATACCCCTAATATGAACCCAAAATTGTACATATAAATGTAGCTGTAATTTACATATAAGGTGGTGAGTTGATGGAACAAGATCTTTGGTTTGGTGCAACACACATTAAGTCAGTTCACGTGAATCTCATACCAAAGGAGTGTGCGCAATTTAAAATGAATATAGCACAAAGTTTTATATGTCTAGGACATACTTGTGCAAGTGCACAGGAACGACACACTAAATGGGGAACAACTAATTGTACACAACGTGCACCAGTGTAAGTGCGTAAGGATGGAACCCTAAAATAAGAGTTTTCCAAGAAGGCACACAGTCCATGATTCCGTGCACACCTGTTTAGCGCGTAATTTTTAGAGGCTAGAGAGCCTTTTTGTATATATATATCATGTTGTAACACACACCTATGTAAGTGTGCAATGGTGGTGCACTAAAAGAAGAGTGTGCGCATCTTAGAAGTTCTACACACACTAGTTTAGTGCGTGATCCTTGTGTTTTTTAGGCCGGTGAGCCTGGATGAAAAAAGAAAAGTACTTCTGTACTGAGAATGTAAATGTAATCATATGAAAATATAATGAAAACACATCACTGCGACATAACAACCATGTAAAATAGTATGGGGGGATAACTCCACTATTTGAGGTTAAGTGGGATAAGTTAAGAGGGATTAAAACCAAAAGGAATATTATATTAATATTCCTTAAAGTATAAAGTATGGATATTATTTTATTCTGAGTCGAAAGGAGGAGGAAAAGTGGACCAAGGTAGTTCTCAACGTGACAAGGGTCAAGTTGGGGACATGCATTCATATATTTTGGACTTAGTACATTTTTTCTATCACCATTCAATCATTCCATGAGCAAGATATCATCTTAGCTTCACTCATGCAACTTTCATCTTAGACACTTGGGGATATAACTCTTTATATGTTAAAACATGAATATGCATTATGTTACACTAGACTTTATGACACATCCTCTTTGATTCACTTCACCTCACACAAGTCTTGGCTGCGCTTCAAGTGAGACCTCCTTACCTTGTGGAAGGTTGAATATGTGAGCACTACTAGACCTTCATGAGAGCTTCGTCGCTAGTGTCCAACCACTTGCATCACAATTTCCTATGCCTCCTCCTTATATTAGTGGATATCTAGACACTTGTCCTACACCAAAAATATTGACCTTCATGAGAGCTTCCATCGATCAATTAGAACAGAGAATCACAATAGTTGAATACACGTAAGGAGAAAGGGGGAAAAGCAACGAGAGCATAATAAAGAAAAGACAATAGCAGAATCAAGAAGTCAAGAAGCGCTAGAGGGAAAACTAGAAATATGGGAACATGTAATAGGAAAGAGTTGGTTATCATTTGTATGATTCACTGTTAGACTATTTCTAGTACTACTGTTGCTTTCTCTATTATCAAGCTATCTCCATTGTTGTCATCGTGTCTAGTGGGATAAGCTATTGTAATGGGTTTTGGAGGAATGACTATGAATGCACAGTAGAGATAGAGCATGTAGTGGGTATTGGGACATGGAATGTGATGTATAAGCCATGATAAAAAGGATGTACTCATGGGATCATGAATTATGAGATATTGATAATATATGAGAACGTTTAGGCCCTAAAAGTTTTGGTTATGATGTGTATGACTCCGTAGTTTCTTCATTTCATGATTACTTATGTATGAACTTGTCTATATGCTACACAAGGTGATTAATATGATGTTTATTCTATCCTAGTATCTTGGGGATATAACTCTTTATATGTTAAAGCATGAATATGAATTATCTTACACTAGACTTGATGACACATCCTCTTTGATTCACTTCACCTCAAATAAGTCTCAACTACACATCAAGTGGTACCTCCTTCCCTTATGGAAGTTTGAATATGCCAGCTTTGCTAGACTACAATTATATATTTCTTGGTAACCTCCAAGAACCCCGGTCTCCAATTTTTCGCCAACATTTCATGCCATGTCAGCCAAGAGAAACACCGACCATTGATCAACAATTGAGGTTTAGAAGTTTGAAAATTTTGACAAAGTTGGTTTATCGAAAGGAAGTGTCGATCACTGAGTGCTGACGATTAGAGTTTGAAAAATTTGGCGAAGCATTGCAAGTCAATTGTCAAAGAAAACCACTGATCACTGATGGATTTTTGGAGTTCAACGATGTTTGAAAATGTTGGGGAATGGATGGTCCAGATTGTATTCGATTTGGATATCATTGATTGAGATTCATCCATGGGATTGGAAACTTTTAGTGGATTGACAACCAATATTTCTTTCGATTTCGAGATCGATGACTTAAATTCATTCTAGTTTTGGTTTCAGGGTTTGATGAAATCTGTGAAGAAGAGTATTTTGTAACTCGTTGATGCAAAGAATGATCTTATCGTTGATGGAGGAAAAGAAAGTTGATGACATGTCTGAATCAGGGGATGATAGGTGGATATTAGTATCCACATGCCCTGCCATTTTAGCCAAGTTTCCACGTCAACAAAATTGACAATTTACAAAGGAAAATTTGTAAAATTCAAAAGGCTGTAACTTTTAGCTTAGAACTCAGAATGAGGCATAAGTATAGTTGTTGGAAAAATGATTCAGAGAGGAATGTGTTTGAGGAACTAGAATTTGGATTAGTGCATTTTTTTTCTTCATAAATTGAGATGGATAATGACCTATAACCTAACTAACAAATATTTTTCAATATGCATAACTCTAACGACAATTGTTGCATGAACATTTTTGTAGAATTAAAGGTACATGAAAGAATATTTGGTTCCTATATGAGGACTAGAGACATGGAGGATGCTTGGGGAACTTACAACCATGTGGATGAGTTTAGAGGTTTACATATAATCTTGGGAAATGATGAGACCGAGTCCAATGGACATAGAAGCAAAGTAGAGCATGTGGAACTGGTTGATACTATGAGAATATTGTAGAGGTAAGTGCAGAGCTATAGAGTAGATACTGAAAGGATGATGAGAGCTCAAGAAGAGATGATATAGAGTCTGAATATGTTGCAAAAACAAGTTAAGAAATATTTTGGCACAAAGCAAGAAACCAATGCAAGGAAAGTAGGAGCATCCATATCTCATGATAGGAGGGATGACCATGGGGGATCTAGGAGAACAAAGAGTGTTCGTAGACATCATCATTCACTAGGACATTCAAATAGAATATACCATGCACATTCAAGGTTAGGGAGAAACCCAAGTGTGTCCCCTATTTGAGGATAGAGGAGGAGGTATGATATATATTATTTTCAAGGAGAGCTTAGGAATATTAAGCCTCCTACTTTTTATGGTGATTATAAGAAATATGAAGAGTTGGAAGCATGGTTGTTGGGAATGAGGAAATATTTCCAATTGCACAATTATTCCTCGAATGTAGAAACCATAATTGTAGCAAACCATCTTCAAGGAAAAGTATCTATGTGGTGGGATCAACTTAAACAAGTTAATTGAGTTGATGAGAAGAGGATCTCATGGAGGTAGTTTAAAAGATATTTCCAATAGAAATACTTGTTAGCGCAATATTATGAAAATAAGATGCAAGATTTCTTTGAAATCAAGCTTGGAAGCATGACCATGGATGAGTATGAAAGGAAATTCTTGGAACTTCTAAGGTATGTGGACTTCATAAAGTATGGGAAGGTCAAATTGCAAATGTTCTTGAGTGGACTTACAACCTTCTACAAGGATACAATTCAGTTTGATGAATCCAAGACCTTGTAAGAAGCCATACAAAAATCTAAGTATTTGTATGAGCATAACAAAGGAAGGCCATTTTTCTAAAAGGCCTGGGATGATAAGAATAAAGGAAATATGGATCAAAGGAAGAAATGATTCAAGACACCTTTCATCAGGAACACATATTAGTCATATAAGCAAAGGAAACTAGCTCAAGGTGAGCAAACAATAATAGATTCCTTGGGAAAAGGGCCAAGATGACATATCATAAAGTGTTGGGGATGTGAAAAGGATCAAATGTATAAGGATTGTCCTCACTAGGGAGATATGATGAGGAATGTGCATAAAATAAAGAAGGAAGATACAATGGAGGATGTGGGCAGAGTTGTGCCAAATATTTATGTATCCTTGGACAATAGACTATCAATCCCACACGATTGAGATGGAAGCTCATATTGATAATCAACCCATAGCTATTTTGATTGATTCTAGAGCTAGTCATAGATATATAGATCCAAATATAGTTGAAATAATTAAATTGAATAAATGTAAGCATGAAAAGTATTGGTTAATTCATCTAGCTACTAGAACGAAGAGAAGAATCAATGAGTTTGTTAAATATTACACAATAAACATGAATGGAGTCAACATTAAGGAATATTTGAACATCAAACTACTTGGGTCCTATGCCTGCTTGATTGGTATAGATTGGATAGAAAAACATAATGATGTATTAGATTGTTATAGAAAGTATTTCACATGCCTTGATGAAGAAGTAAATTCAAGGACAGTTCAAGGTATTCCAAGGGCTATATTTGTTAGAGAAATTTCAGCATTGCAGTTGAAAAGAAGTTTTAGAAGAGGGTGCCAAATATATGTAGCCCATATGGAATATCCAACAAAGGATAAGGAGCCAAGGCTTGAATATTATCTAGTATTGAAGGAATATGAAGATGTTTTTGGGGAATTGCCAGAATTTCCACCAAAGAGGGACATTGATTTCTCCATTGAATTAATTCCTGGAGCTTCCCTAGTGTCTAAAACTCCCTACAGAATGAGCACACTAGATTTGAAAGAATTCCAAATATATATAGACGAGTAGTTGAAGAAGGGGTACATATGCCCAAGTGTTTCTCCTTGGGGTTCCCCGACCCTTTTTGTGAAGAAAAATGATGAAACTTTGAGGTTGTGTATTTAATTTAGGAAGTTGAACAAGGTTACAATCAAGAACACGCATCCTTTTCCAAGGATCAATGACCTTTTTGATCAACTGAAAGGATCAAATATATTCTCCAAGATTGACTCAAGATCGGTTTATCATCATGTAAGGATTAGAGAAGAAGATACCAACAAGAAAACATTTAGGACAAGGTATGGCCATTATGATTTTGTGGTGGTGCAGTTTGGCTTGTCAAATGCACTTGCTACATATATGTGTCTGATGAATGGAGTATTCAGAGATTACCTAGACAAGTTTTTTATTGTCTTCTTGGATGATATTCTTGTCTATTCCAAGACATAATAGGAACACAAACAACATTTGAAAATGGTGCTTCATGTGTTGAGAGAGAACCAATTGTATTCCAAGTTGAGAAAGTACACTTTTCTTGAAAGCAGATCCATTATTTGGGTCACATTGTTTCAAAAGATGGTATAGTAGTGGATCCTGAAAAGATTGAAGAAATCAAAAGTTGGCCAACACCGAAAAATGTTTCAGAGATTAGATCATTTATGGGTTTAGATGGTTATTACTAGAGATTCATTTCAAGATTCTCCAAGATTTCACACCTAATAACATCCTTGTAAAAGAAATGAGTAAAATTTGAATGAAATAACAAGTGTCAAGTAAGTTTCCAACACTTGAAGTATTTTTTAACCAATGCACCTATTTTAAAGGTTGCATATCCAGATGAAGATTTTGTTATGTGCATAGATGCATACAAGGAAGGGCTTGGTGGGTTCCTTACCGAAAATGGGAGCGTAATTTTTTATGAGTCAAGAAAATTGCAGAAGCATGAAATAAATTATGCTACACATGAATTAGAGTTGGCAACCATTGTACATGTCTTAACAATGTGGAGGAATTATCTCATGGGTAGAATATTCGAATTGAGGAAAGATAATAGTGGTTTGAAATACTTGTTTAAACAACCAACACTAAATGCCAGACAAACTAAATGGATGGAACTTCTTAGTGAATACAAATTTGACATCAATCACATCAAGGGAAAAGAGAATAAAGTGGTTGATGCACTCAATAGAGGGGTGCAAGAAATGCATGCTACAACCATTAGAACGTACAAGACAAATTTAAAATAAAAATGTTTAGAGGTTGTAACAATAGAACAACATTATGTGCAAGTTGAAGGAAGCTTACAACAACATAATGTACAAAAAAAATATAAATATTACAAACTAGAAGCGGATGGAATCCTCTTTTTCAAAAACAAAGTTTATGTTTCCAATTCTCAGGAATTGAGAAATTTAATTCTCAAAGAGATGCACAATGTGCAATACTTTGGAAACCCATGATACTGGAAAACTATTACAAATGTGAGAGTGTTATGACCTAAAGGGGAAATTTATAGGGTTAAATGTATATGATATGACCACAAGGGTGGGGATATATGGGGATAAATTTACATGTAATGTGTAAATATATATGTAATAGGGTCAACCTAACAATAAAGGGGCCTCATGTGTAGGTGTGAATAGGTATATATAGAGATCATGTATTCATTATTAAAGACATGTGAATTGTGGTGTATGAATGTAATTGGTTATTTTGGGAGGATCTCCTATTATTTAAGGATTTATTCTATAACTTATCTATCTTAGAGTTGTGCTCCATGCTCACATTTTGTACATGGTATGTACTTTTGTTCTGTTATGATATCTTAGGAATTTGGATCATCACATTTACTATTAGGTTGACCCTATTACATATATATTTACACATTACATGTACATTTAGCCCCATATATTCTCCCCATTGGGTTCATATCATATACATTTAGCCCTATATATTTCCCCTTTGGGTTATAACATAGTACCCTCATTCAAAAATATTTTTCCTCAAAGATTTGCAATTAAAGGCTTCACATGTGATGAAACCAAGTAATATGATTTTATTATGTTCCTTCTTTCTTATTTCCATTGATTATGATCCATCCATCCAAAATCAATTATTTTCGGTCATAATCCTTGGTGGTTGGTTGTTGCATAATTTTATTTCCCTTGATTCCATGTATTTTTGTTGAAGCTTCTCCAATTTGTAGTAGATATTGGTCTATGATAATATCGTGTTGAATAATCATTTTGTGATGCCATATTCCATGAATATTGACGATTATTCCATCATATTTATTGATAATGTTGATATTTATCTTCTTGTCTTCCTTAGAATCTTTCCTGATAATGAGGGTATCGATATGGTTTCACATTTTACATTTTTCCTTCATTATGCACGCCCATTTCATCTATCTTCTTTTCATAGATAGTGGAATCCTCTATGTTTTTGCTTGGTCTTTGATTACTCTAGCCTTGGATATAATACCATCATATTTGGCATGTACCTCCTTTAGATGAAGTTCAACTTCTTCAAGTATCTTTTGGTGACCTTATTGAATCTTGTCTTCTTTCTCCCTTTGAAGTTGTAATGTGACCCTATATATCATATTTTGATGTCCTTATTCAATTCTTGATTGAATTTCTAATTTTTCCTCATGAGTATTTAGGGATTCTCAACCTTCTTGCAAATTTCCCCTTCAAGTCTTTTAGTAGATTCTTCATCCAAGATCCTCGTTTCTTATTGATTTTGATAATTCTTATTTTCTTCTTTCAATATTTTAACCACATCCAATAAATTTTTATTATAGTTTCATAATAGACACATCTCTCATATTCATTCTTCAAATCTTCCCTTGACTCATCATTTTCCAACTTTCCTTTGCTAATCTTTTCTTGCTTCAATTTTTTTTAACTTCCTTAATGAGTGATTCATTAAGGGATTACATATTGGAGAACTCATCATTTTTATTTGTAATATATTTTATTAACTCTTCATTATCCTTTTTCAATTTGGATACATTTTCTTTAGATTCCTTTATTTCCACTTGAATTTTTGCATCTCCATTTTTTTTTATCCTCGGTCCATTTATTTGAGAAGAGTTTTTCAAAATTTTCCCGTGATAGGGAGATTATAGTACCTTCATAAAGACTATATAACCATATGAAAGCTTCATCATAAAAAATAAGGGTTTTCAAAAAAGGAGTCTTACAATGTTCTTTTACCATCCTCAACCATTTGATAGGATTGATTTCATCTTTATCTTCATCTCCTGTAAATTTAGGTATTTCCATTGATTCTTAATTGAGTTCTAACCCAAACCTCAACTTACAACCTTAATATATTAGGAATAATGATCTAAAATACCTATAATCCTTGTTACAATATAATATTCTATGTTTTCTCTTTCCAATGGATTTTGAATCAACTCAATTAAACATCCCAATCAAAAGTTATGATAGTTTTAAGTAAACATACCTTTGAAACCCTGATTTGGAGTTTGTTCTTATGGACAACCTTCCTTATGATGTATTTATGAAATTTTGGCCCTTATGAGTATGAGATTTCTACCTATAGTACTATAAAATTTCTTCTATACATTCCATATGCCTGAGTAAAATTGAATGTGCCAAGTGAATGTTAGGGTAACTTTCCCAAACCTTGCTGATTTTTGGCCTTTCCAGGAGAGAAAAGTTGTACAGAACGCTACGTGTCCAATATTTAATATCAGATTCTGAAATTCGTACCAAAAATACTATGAATTTTCCTCTTTCCAATACAATATGTATCATTGAATTTGAATACTCCCTGAAGAAGATATTAATTTTTTACTCGAAACACTTGTTTCAGACTAGTTATAGGACTATTCAAAAACCATATCTTCCACAGGGTGTATATCTGAAAGTATAATGACCCAGAAGCTGAAATTTGTACCATAGGTACCCTAAAATGTATTGTAAATAACCTAATTTTTTTTCTATCTTAAGTGTCCTATAAAAAAAATTATAGTGAAAATTCTATGATGACTTTCTTGAAGAAGAAAAACCCTAGGATCGATGCTTTGATACCAAATGTTTAAAATATCATACAAAAATAGAAGTACAAACCATGTACAAAATGTGAGTGTGGAACAGAACTCCAACATAGATAATTTATACAATAACTCCTTAAATAATAGGATAACCTCCCCAAATAACCATTTACATTCATACATCACAATTCGCATGTCTTCAATAATGAATACACAATCTCTGTATATACCTATTCACACCTACACATGAGGCCCCTTTACTATTAGGTTGACCCCATTACATATATGTTTACAGATTACATGTAAATTTATCCTCATATATATACCCCCCCTTGGGGTCATATTATATACATTTAACCCTATATATTTCCCCTTTGGGTCATAATAGAGAGACCAATATTTTTGGTCCAATATAAAGAGAGAAGTGACCAATTATTTAGCCAGATGCACGAAATGTCAGAAGGTAAAGGCTGAGCACAAATATCCAGTGGAATTTCTATAGCCATTTCCAATTCTTGAATGGAAATTGGAAGTTGTTACAATATATTTTATCACCAAGTTTCCAAGAACAACAAGGTAGCATGATTCCATCTTGGTAGTGGTGGACAAGCTTACAAAAGTTGAACATTTTGATTCGGTAAAAGTAACTCAAAAGGAAACCATTATTGCGGAAATTTATATGAAAGAGATTTCTAGGCTACATGGTGTACCTAAGGCAATAGTGTCAAACCAATATCCCAAGTTCACTTCCAACTTTTGGAAGGGGTTTTTAAAAATATTTCGTATCAATTTGAATTTTAGTACAATATATCACCTAGAGTTAGATGGGAAAACAAAGAGGATTGACCAGATAATTGAATATATGTTGAGAATGTTTGTAATAGATAAGCCTTCTAAGTGGGAGGAATATATCCATTTAGTTGATTTTTCTTACAAAAATGGGTATTGGGAATCATTGAATATGATCTCGTTTGAAGCCTTGTATGGCATAAGATGCAACATGCCAGTAAACTGGGATAACCCAATAGATATAGATGTTGTGAATTGTTAAAGGAAATGGAAGAGAAGATGGTAAATATCAAGAATAATTTGAAAGTTGCACAAGACATGCAGAAGATATATGTTGATAAAGGAAGGACACATAGAGAATTCAATCTAGGAGAGAATGTGTTTTTGAATTTTAAATCCACGAGGAGCTTGCTGAGACTAGGAAGTTGCCCAAAATTGGCAGCGAGATACTGTGGGCCATTTGAAGTCCTAGAAAACATAGTCCCAGTTCCATACATGCTTGCATTATCTACATCCATGAGAATTCATAACATATTCCATGTGTCTTTATTAAAAAGTATGTTCTTGAACCTAACCATGTGATTGATTGGACTATGATCTAGGTGAAACATGAAAGGGAATTTTGGGTGGAGCCAGTGCGCATCATGTACTAGAAATTCAAAGTGCTCAAGAACAAAGACATCAACCTAGTAAATATCCAATGGACATACTATGATCCTGAATATTCCACATGGGAGCACGAAGAGGCGACGTGGGAGGTGTACCCACAAATTTTTGCAAGTTTTGAAGAAAGATAAATGTACATTGTCCATGAGCGAATGA
>JZKD02S0906281.1:0-13992 GCA_000966675.3 Picea glauca
CGGGATTGAAAAAATGAAGCTCTATTACCACTGTGATGAACCAAATGGTTCACTTATGCAAATATCCAAAATACTAGGAATATAAAGATATCCATGAGGACAATAAATAATATAAATGTATATGAGAATAAATAAGATAATATGAGATATGAGATATGATATATTTGATTACAATGACAATGAGGGCCATATATACCCACACAAGGGTCTCCTTTCATAAATAGACATGTATTTTGCATAAGACATGTCTTTGCATTATGATGTATTAATTGTTATTATTTAATGATTATTTATTTATATCTATATATTTTATATATTTATGTTCATTACATAAGGAGCCCAAATTCAAAAGGACGAGCATTTCCTCCTCTCAAATGTTGGAAATTATGTCTATTCAATATTTTGAACTCAGTGTTGAAGAATTGCTCTATCATTGTGGGATTATGAATTGTTGTGGGGAATACACTTGTGGGACGAAGACCTGAGGATAATTTGGCCAATCTTAGTAAGACCCTCACCAAGCCATTGGTTATCTTTTTGGACTTTTGGTTTGTATGGATTTTTTGTAAAAAGTGAGAAAGGTGGCTGCTTCTAGTGGGTTGGACTATTGGTTCTTAAATGAGCTTTTTGTGTTGTTTGTATTGGGTATTTGGCTTTGTTTATTTTGATATACCCTTAGGATTCTCATCTCTTACAAAATTTGGCTGCACATGCCTACCTTTTTTCTTGGTTTTCTTATGTGTTATGAGTTTCTATTTCTAGGTGACACTTCTATGGTTTATTCCATGCCCTTGTCTTTCAGTTCCCCTATCTTTTGATCTTGGTAAATCTTGATCAAAACCCTTACTTTGGCTTCAATGGGAAGTAGGGTTCCCCTTCATGAACTCCTTGAGATTTTCTCCCCTACATTATGGGTCAACTCTTGTGAATTATTCCATAAGTTTTGGTTCTTTCTTTGGTGTGATGCCAACATGGATTATGGAGAGGTGCAAGAATTCAGAAGAATATTAAGAAACCACGAGGATTCAATGTACTACAACATAACCTCCATATTCCCAGTGGCCTCCAAGGTATATGAGAATGAACATCAGTGCACTTCCTAAGCTGCAATAATCGTGAATTATGTTTTCCAACATAAACATAAAGTTGATGAATTGGAGGCTAAAGGCAAATTGTTGAGGAATATGGTAATCAATTTGAGCAATGACTCGCAATAGTAGCATCGAATCAGAGAATTTCTATAAATTCAAGTCGGGATGAGTTAAAGGAAGAAGACATTATGTATCAAATGATAGAGGACATGGACCTTGAGAAACAAAATTCTCTTCCATCCAATCATGGATGGAAGTAATTAGTTGCCATGTTTTCCAATAATTTCAAATGTTTACTAAACCAATTAGAATATTATGAGTTTTTTTTAAGGTTTACACTTACAAGTTGTTTAGCACAAACCACCAAGATGTAATATTTTAAACTTTTGTAACTTTTGTTTGAAATTTTTTCAAGGTTGCCACTCATGCCTGCAAACTTTGAACTATTGTTTTTGTAATTTTGGTACTTAGTGATGAGCTACAATTTTATAATATAAAGTTTCCTAGTTTCAGTTAAAAAAATATTTAAAAAAGGGAGCATATGGAGTGTTCCTATTATCTACTCTATATCACTTGTCACATCCTTGACTACAATGGGAAGTATCAGACTCTCAACTTAGGGTAGTTATCCATTGACATAATGGGATGATGTGACACATTGAGGGTTCATCTTCAACCCTTTACATTTTGAATAGCCACATACTACTATGGTGTCAAAAAACACTTCAAATTCTTAGTGAAGTAACACTGGCCTAGGATGGTGATCCAGGTGGATATTGGTGGCCACCCACCTCTTCCAACTGGCTCACACACAGTTTTCATCTTGGCAATTTTTTTCTAGCTTTTTGGATCCTAAACTTCCAGGGTCGTTTTGAGGTCCTAAACAACATTTTTTGGGCTTGCCATGGTCACTTTATAAATGAAGTTAGATTTTGATGGAAAAATGTGTAGTACTTGGATATAACTTTCCAACGGGCTATCGTGTGCCTAAAACAGAGATTGTATGCAAAAGTTACAACCCCGATAAGTTGATGTACCAACTTACCCCATTAGGGCCCACATGCCTTTTGGCGCTTCATCTCCTAGGGTTAGGTTTTTGGATGTCTAGGGTTTTATGATTTCTTGTTGATGCTAAAAAGGCCTGGAGGTCTCATTATGATGTGATCAGATGAATGCTTGTAGCTACCACATCTCTTCTCAGAGATTAGCTACCACCATTCAAGCAAGCTTGTTTCATTCTGCATTTTATAGTTTCAACAGATTTCTTTATTGAATAGAAGTTAAGTTTCATTGTATCTTTGTTATTGTTCTATGTATATATGTGTTAATGTTATAGAGTTGTGTTTCATTTTGTTCCGCTCATAAATCTAGATCATATGGGTGCTTGAAGATGGCATATTATAGTTTGTGGCGTAAAGTAGCTCTACATTTTCATCTACCACATGCTTGCAGTATCTTGCTCTATATAATAACTTGTAACGTTTTTGTATAAGTTTGGATTGGTGAAATATCTTGCACGAACAAAGTCAATCCCCACAAATCCTGAGATCTCCTTTCTCATATTATTTTCTCATCATAGTGAAAGAGAATAAACCTAATGCTTGTTGTTCCTTGTTTGCATTTCGGTTGGTAAGGGATTAGCTAGATTGAATATTTTATGCTTCATTTCCCTTTTCTTTTCTTACAAGTAAAATAGCTCAGCAAAGGTTTAGAGGTTAATTAACCCTGATTGGTTGATCTCTCATATGTTGATTTTGTTGCTATATTCACTTCTTGTTCAAATATGCAAGATAACTCACCACCTTAAAAGTAATCTCGAACCACATGCTTCACATAAAACAAATATTGATCATAATCAACCTAGTGGCCTTCTCCCCTTACCTTAGTTTTCTTTGTTTCTCCCCAATGGTAACTCCACCTCCATTCCAAGTCCTAGAGCTCGGGCCTTTCTCCTTGTGGTACCATGGTGCCTCACTCTAGTGATCACACTACATTATATACAACTAATAATCACAAAGTACATAAAGAAAAGTATATACACGAATGCCAAAGTGCAATATTAACATAACATTGTATATAAGTGAGAAATGTGCACATAAAATTCCAACAACTTAAATGAGAGAAAAAATTACAAATCATGTAATAATCTTATTAGGAAATTAACATGTGATACAAAATTAAAATTGGAGATTAATATGATAAAAAAAACCTTATGAAAGTTCAACTTTTAGTCAAGACATGCTTCATTTTGGTTGATGTTTTTGCCTTAGATTCCTATTATGCCATATTAATATAAGGACAATGAAAAAACAAGAAATATTTTTTTTTTGGGGGGGGAATATTGTATCGTCGAATTGTTAATGGTCGTAGAGGCTTCTAAACAAATCCATATTCACCATAATCCATTTTCACCATATAGTGGTTGGAGATTGGAACTTTGAGGCTAGTTTTCTGCAACTTAATCTAAATATGAATAATGAAATCCCCCTATATTAAAGGAGACCTAATTTCCATGCTCAAGCCTTGAAAACATGGTTTTTATAGTTGTATTGTGCATATATATTGTGCCTTTGTCCTCTAATTATTTTGTTTGAAACGAGATTATGGAGTTTATGTGTTGTTTTTTTGGGCTTCCTACCTAGTGCAAAAAAACTGCAAGCACAATAATTAGAGGACAATGATTGTTGTGTTTTTAAGAACAACATTTCTTCTCCATGACGCAAAAATGGATGCAATTCCAATACTCATTTTTCACATAGTTCAAATTATTGTTCCACAATTTTAGTGACACTTTTTCTTCTCTCTTGGTTTTGGGGGCATGATAATTTTTCATTACTGATTAGAGGGTTCCTTCATATGTTTTTCTTCCAAGAAAGTTTTTCAAAGTGTTTTATGCGACTAAAATTCCCCATCTTACTTGATTATTTGTGGATGCATTTACCCTTGGCATCTACATACACAACTTTGGAATAGGCCTCGTATAATGTTTGGATGTTGAACAGGTCCATTTACTTTTGGGTGTAACTCTACAATGCACAAATGTACTCTGCAACTGAATTCCATTCATTTTGAGAGAGATTTGGCATTGTCCCATACTAATTGTGAAATTAACAATATAGTTGTCAACTTTCTACCTCGAATTATGCCCCAAGTATTGCCATGGAATTTCAAGCTCACATTCATACCTCGCTCGAGAGAACCTCTATAGTTTCATTTCTTTAAACTCTTCTTGACTTAGTATATGAAGTCTCCATTGTTATATTTACCTTTCATGTAAGAATTCTCACCACAACAATGCAACATGAGACTTTTATTTTGACTATATGCTTCCTATTACCACCATGAGATAAACTTGCCCTTCCTTGTTTTGTAAATATTGCAATGGAATGTAGCGAATTTACACTACTCTTGAAAGATCCCCTTCAACCGAAAGGTTACGGTTGTGGGTTCTAAATGTTAACCCGTGTTTTTACAAGTAATAAAGTAAAAAAAAATCGACCAACTCTCACACACTTAAGTGAAGAAGAGGGTGTATTGGTACCTTACCAAGTCCATACAATAATATGCTTGAAAGCTACATCAAAGATATTCAATACAATTAATAGCCACTTCTAACAAACTCCATGTAGAGGAAGAACATACCCATTATTCTTTGAATCCAGCTCATTGTTACAACAACCACTCCAACTAACCATTAAACCACAACTCGATAGATATAAATGTCAGTTTACCTACTACATATGCATGCTTATAAATTTTGGTTGATCACATTCAAAATATTACCTAAATATGTTGTGTCATTGGTCACTAAATTGATTCTTGTAACAATACTCATGGATCATAGTATAAATTAGATTTCTTATAGTCCATATTAGACAGATCATAGTATAACTTAGTTTTCTTATAATCCATATTAGAATCAATACCCATGGATCATAGTATAACTTAGATGTCTTATAGTCCATATTAGACTTATCATAGTATATTAGACTATTAACTAAAGTCAATTGATGCTAGTTATCGGATTCGTGAGCATTCCTTTACTTTGTCGAATTGAATTTCTACTTAAACAAGGGGAGTTGCAGAGAAACAAGTCCCTGCCAAAGAAGGTGGAAATGTTTAACGTTGTTGAGTTGATCTTATGTCCTACATATAGATGATGTATCGTTTTTTTATTAGAAAGCAATGAGTGTTCACATGGACGCGTTGTTTATTTGAAGTGTTTGTGAAAGCATGAGAATAGATCACTTGATGAGAACAGTAGATTAGTTAGGTTTTATTTGTGCGGCCTTTTTCTCGGGCGCCTTTTGTTCAACAGGTTTCTTCTCGATCGACTTTTTGTCTTTATCTGCAATCCTCTTGGGTAAGAGGTCTCTATAAATTGATGATAATGAGGTCTATAGAGTTAATTTGTTCGCCTCTTGTGGTAAGCAATCGTTAGCCATATAATTACTTTTAATTGAATATTGTGGAATCTAAATTTAATCAAAGAAAATGATTAACTACCATTTCTTGTAGACAAATAAGAGTTGATTATACATGATTATATTATTGTATGCTTGACATGAAAATATATTATATTATACATAATTTTTCTAATGTGAATGTATTTGTGTGTATATATAATTCACTTGCAATTCAGTTCATCTAAATTTAATCACTGAAAAATTATTAACTATAATTTCTTGTAGACAAAAAAGAGATTATTATACATGATTATATTTTTGTATGCTTGACATGAAAATAGTTTAATTTTTTTAATTAGTTTGAATGTCTACTTAAAATGGTTGATTAATTACTCTGAATGGGAAGTTAGGGAGGTTATCCAAGGAGGGTGGTGCGGGTCGACAAGGGTCTTTTAGATAGCGCAGTTCATGATAAGAAGCATTGGTCGAACTGATGATATTCGATTAATGTGTCTTGTTCCAAACTTTTCTAACAAGATTAACTCGCTAATTGGTGCATCCTGTCCTTTAAATACATATTATTTACCATAAACCTAGATTACATGCCTTATGAATTCAATTATAACTATTTTTTAATCATTTTCTAATAATGGTTTACAATCTAGATCTCCATAGATAATGAATCATGGTAATAATATGCAGAGAGAAACCAAAAAATAAGGAGGGTTCTTTCCATCTTCCATTAAGATTAACGGTAAATTCTTCAGTTTAAAATCGTTTACCTGTACCTTACCTACATGGTAAGAATACTCAGATTTGACTTTGTTATTTTGCTGTTTTTTTCCACGTTTTGAGTAAACGGTTTTGTAGTTTGTTTTATTGAAATAAAACCCATTTTAATTATTTTAAATTAGTTGGTACTTTCATTAATCACAACACTTATGAGGATACTTTTCTTCATATTAAACAATGCATTTAGGCAAAGACAGTTGAGAATGGGCCATCGGTGTAAAAATATTCTCCCTAGGCATTGTTGGGGTTGAGGAAAAAACTTCAACGAAATGTGTGAATGTACTTTTCATGTGTGTCAACAAATTTCTCAAGAAATGCACGTAGCTCTATAATCAAATTTTCGATATACTCACCAGTTGCTCATGTTCTAACACGTGTTCTTTGCAAGTGGACACATGGAAGCCATGAAGGTACTTTGTTGAAGGTGATGTCTTCCATAGCTGCAAGCAAGTTGGGGTTGCAAAGGGTTGCAAGTTCAAGCCAGGGGTGAGCATGTGTTGTGTATTGCAATGTAGGACTCGACTAGTAAGATCTTGGTTTTCTTGTTCGATCCCTACAAGACAATGAAGTCAAATTGTCTGTCTAGCATCCCAACCACACAGAGATAGTAGTGGAGCCTCCAGATGGTCTGATCCTTCCCATCAATCTCATGATGAAGTCGGGAAATCATTTTATTAAATTCAACAATGGTTTCTTCCTGGGATGCAAGCTTCAACCTTCTCTCCTTCTTTGCACAAAGTCTCTGAACAACACCCATATCTTAAGCAATGGGTACAAAGGACTTCAAATTTGTACGCAGTCGGTGTTGTTCAAAATTGACAAGAGAAATTCCCTTTTGTTGGTGAGCTATATTAATATACTGGTCAGGAACAGATTGAAGCATAAATGGACAGAAGCACATATGGAATGGGAAACAAATGGTGTACTAATAAGGATAAAAGAAAATCAAAGCGCCAATTGTAAGGAACATACATACAAAAAAAAACGCTCAAATACTACTTGATTAGGGAAGCCATACCCTCAGCTCCACCAAATCCCATGGGTTATGGCACAGAAACAATGAAGAAGTACCACGAGCAGTCTGAGTCTCAAACCTAGAAGAGATATCTCCTAGCATCTCCACAACCGCCACACCAGGAAGCACGCCCTCCTTTAGTTGACTTTGCTTTCAACTTAGCAACAACCTGGTCTATCAGAGGAAGGACTAGGGAACATAATTGTCTGCGGTAGGAGACAACCACTTGACTGAGTTGGTTCCGGGATACTGGACAAGGACTATGAAACCAAACATAATGGAGAAATAGACCCGCACCTGCCCCCAAAAAGGAAAAACACAACGGGCGAACAACTTATCACATATTGAAGTGATCCCACCAGACGGTAGTTCCTAAATGAGGAGGGACATTAAAAAGGCATGATATAAACCGGTTAGGTGCAGATCATGGAACAATCTTAGTTTTCAATATTTGTTCTCTGCCTGGCTCAGACAACAGATGTGCTTGGATATCTTTGCTTGTGTTTCATTATGGAGTTCTCATTGCAGGATCTCTATGCTGTTGGATTGAACTCAAGTCGACTATCTGTTAGCTCTGAAGTCCATGTTCTGGTGTTCTGTAAGACTTGAATTTAGTAGATGCTCATTTGAATGTAGGCTTATCCACTTGTCAAATCTGCATTGGATAATTGACAGGAAAACATGATGAGATGATCTGCAAAAAGAAAGAGGAAAACAATGCATAAAAGTGGACACTTCGATTATGATCTTTGATGGAAATGCAAAATTGAAGAGTAGGATATTCTTATGTTCATTGTCATTCCCCACAAGGCAAGGTAAAAGATTGTCTCTGTGTTTACTATTTTGTATCTTTGCCCTCTGGTGGAACCTGCTCCCTTCTTTTTGCACCAGAGGGTATTTAATTTATTGCACCAGATGATTATGTCGTCAGTTATGCACCAGTCGATGAAGTCGTTGGTTCAATAGTAGTTATTTGTAGTGAATAATTCAAACCATACCTTTGTTATTAATACTTGTTGTGCATACACCACTGCTTCTTACGCTTGGTAAGTTGCTTAAACTGCCTCTTCATAATCGACTACTTCAACCGCGCCAGTAGCAAAGGATTTAGTTATTGTTCCAGAAACAAGGGAAGCATCAATAGAGGAACTCGGTTGAAGCCCCTTTAAATGGTTCAGTCAATGATTTTTATAGAGCAGTTCACTAAGCATCAGTTGTTTATATAGTTTATTCTGGTGATCCAGTCTATAAAGCAACATAAGTTGATGCAGTTGATCCATATATAGAGGTTGATCCATACCTTCGTGATCGAAAGTCAGATCCAAACGCATAGCCTTTAGCATATCCAGTAGATCCACCACCACCCGTAGCAAGGACAACAAGTGCATCAGTAGATTATTCAGTTGATGAAGCATCAGTAGATCCGGCTCAACAGTAGGACCAGTAGATACAAAGGCATAAGTTGGGGCAAATGCAAAGTGCCTAGTTCTATATATAATAGATCCACCATTTGACCCAACACCAATAAGGAAAATAGAGCCAAAAGCAACAGTTGTATATCCAGCATATGAAGCAGTTGAAGTACACCCAAGTTACTTATATATCGCTCAAGGCTGTTGCAACAACTTATCCAACCGCAGTAGATTCGGTTGATGTAGATGTGATTCGGTTGATGCAGATGTGATTCGGTTGATGCAAATGTGATTCGGTTGATGCAGATGTTGATCCAGCAGAAGTTGATGTCGTTTTGGGTAGATAAAAGCGAGGGGTATTATGTATAGCACCTAAAAAGGTAAACGCAGAACTATGTTCTTGTTTTTTTCTCTTTCTAGGGTATTATGTATAGATCCAGAGTTTTATGTTTGTGGTCGATAGTATGATGCTCATGAGCGAGATTATTATGTATATAGATCTATGAGAAGCAAACTGTAGCTACCCACCAGCCTTGGCAGTCGTTGATCCGGTTGATTCATATGTTGATGAAGTAGTTTTATATTCAGTAGATGAACCAATCGACTACCCAATAGTTTCAGTTTCTTAATATAGAGGTGAGATGACTTCTCAGGTAAGCTCAAAAAAATTCAAAGAATATGTAAATCTTACACCCTAGGCTACGGTGATAGTAATTTGAAAAGAAAGAAATAGAATTTACCTGATAGTGATGATAATTTTCATCACATGATCATGATGAGATGAAACTGCAACATTGATTATTGTTAAATATATAAATGTGTGGAACAAATTTTATATTGTAGAGATGGGTATCTCCATAAGCAAAAATATATCTCTTACCAGGTGCAACACAATAAACAACACGAGTTCAAAGGTTCAAAGGAGAAAAGGAACAACTAAGGTGGATCTATGGAAGTGCAAAGATAAGGGGATGAAATTCAAGGGGTCGAGACTTGTATTGAAGAAACGCTTTCAAAATTGAACTGAAGAAGGTTGAAGGTGCATGCAACCTTGGGGTATGAGATTGAGTAGGTAAAGTAAATAATTTGCAGACGTAGGTAGAACCAACATGTTTGCAGTTGTAGAACTAACACGTTTGTAGTTGTAGGTTCCGTAGGCTTGCATGATGGCATAGGTGGCAGCCACAGATCAACTGGCCATGGATTATACATTACAACAACCATTCAATCTTAACATTTATTGTTAAGAAGTAATGCTAGAGTAATTTCTAGCATTACTTCGTTGGGGAAAAAATCATTATTCAAAGGTATGCTTTAAAGAGAGATAAACTAAGTTATCTTCTCCCTTTGCCTCGAGAACAGGCCAAATAAGACGTCAAATTCATAACATAGGTTGAGTTAATTGAATTTCAAGTCAAGTTGTATGAATTTCCAGAGACTTTGGTTAAAACACTGCAAATTTATTGGGTTTTGTGCCAAGTTAATAGCAAAAGAAAAAAATTGATTACTAATAGTCCCTTAGCTCGAAGGGAAAGGACTAATAATGCAATGTGAGATATATTGTTTTATTGTTTTATTTTTTAATATATAGATAATTTTAATTGATTTGTAAAGATACATGAGTCTACTTTACATTAATGTGATATAAATACTCAACTTTAGTTTCTTCTCGAAATATCAATGCCATATTTTAAATGTTGTTTGGTATACCACCTAAGCAAACACTAAAGAAGCAAGATGAGTTACAATGCAACAAGTTTCTGCCTTCAACTTGGTAGGAAGGCGTATCGAGCACCAAGAAATAACAACCATCGTTGGAGCAGGTAACATTAGTCCTTCATTTTTGGCCTTGCACTCGTGGCTTTCTTATCTCTCCATGTAGATAGCAATTGATTTTGTGTTCCTAAAAAACGAGAGTGAGCCTAAGAATGATGAAGACCCAAAATAAAAGGAATATTGTCATACCATGATTTTTTTTTCCAAACTCTTATTGTATTTATTCACTCGAACATAAATCTATCCATCATTACGATGTGCACATTGACTTGAAAACACTCACCCTAATATGCTTTCATAGTCTAAATTGTATGAGAAGAAACAAAGAAACCAACCTTTTGCATAATTAAGTAGTAAATTTGAAAAGGATGTCTAACAATGTGTTACTATAAAATAAAAAATATGAATTACCTTCATCAAGAGTCCAAACCGAGGTATTTGTGATGTTTAACAATGTGTTGCTATAAAATAAAGAGTAAATGTGCATGAAATTACTTTCATTGAGAGTCTAGTAGGAGGGATTTGCAAAACTGATATGGCACCACATGCCTCACATGCAGTTGTGTCAACTTACACGTTAATCCAACCTCGACGGGCACATGTCAATGCACTGGCAACCTACAAATGGGAGCAGAGAAATATCATTCAAAATTGAGTATTAGCTTGAAATGCAATACAGGGTACTGAAAATCAAATCAAGTACATAGTGCAATTTTTTTCTTACGTGCATAGATTTCCCACATGTAGTCTGATGAACTGGCCCCATGTGACCACCTTGGTTCATGCATTAGTAACATGTTTACATTTAAAGACATGTATCCACCTACTTTATCAGACACACACTTGTTTATAGATGTGGGAAGTTCATTTTGTCAAGTTCACTGGTATTGATAGTGACGACGCATTGTAATCTTTGGAGGTGGAGAGAGAAGTGTGGAATCGAGGATCGATATATGTGCCTTTTATGGAGGAGAATGCCAAGCTTTAGGCAGCATATGGATGGAGGCACTTGAGGTGGAATTCTTTTATTAATGCTTAATTAAGAAATTAATCAAGGAGTTGGTGGTAGTAGTCGATGCGGTGGCTATTTGTGAGGATGCATGTGAGCTTTATTTGACATCTTCACGCTCGAATACCAATTGTTCTTGTTGAGACCATTGTTATTACTATGGGGAAAATCCCCCTAATCTGGGTCTAGCGACTAGGCATAGCCTTGACACCTTAAAAGACATAAAAGCTTCTATTCTACCCAAACCAAACACAACCTTACAATAATTAAGCAAAGAGAAAGAAGATCGAAATGTGTACCTTAAGTCCTTACGACTGTTGTCAATCCCTTCCGGTTGTTGTATGTTCCAAGATTGTAGGCCTCCTCCCAAAGCTAGCCTGAAACAATGTTACAGAACAAACTATGACAACATATGCTTTATTATCAATATTATCTAAAGGGTTGGTTATCCACGAAAACATCATAAACGCAAACACATAGACATAACGATTTGAGACAAGAAGTTTTGTCTTTTATTAATAACAAAATTGGAAGTTACAACCTGCATTTTGTTGGCGCCGCTCCACGAACCAAGCCTGGGTTCCTCTACTTTGTCTCTAAGTGCACTATTCCTGATATAGAATCCTCATCAACGACATGCCAATATAAGGGAAAAGGATGGATGGTATAAGTAGGATGGATGGAAGGGAATGTTGAGGATGAAACTCATAGTTGAATGCACAAGGCTTGGAATACAAGGGAGAAAATTTGGTAGAGTTTTCTTGCCTCTTGTTTGATATATCCAAATGACCCCCCTAGGGCCCTTCTTTTTAATAAGTTTAGTCTCCAGGGCTCGAAAAAGAATAAAATCATACCAAGGAGAACTCTTTTGGTCACTAGGGCCAGAGTATTCATTGTTCGTACATAGTCCAGTCGGTCCGAAAAAGGGTTAACTTATATCGAAAGGACATCTCTTCAGAACCATTTTAACGACTGTGACATAGACAAGATTGTTGGCATGTTTTCAGACAGAGGAAAAGTATGTGTGTTTGTCATTGATGGAAAAAATCACGACCAACAACACAACGATGATTGCATGGCAAGATTAGAATCTAAACTCCATTTCAGAGTTTCGGATACTGGGAGTTGGAGGTGTATCAGAAGCTAAACTCTATTTCGGAGTTTCGAATACCGAGAGTTGGAAGTGTCGAAAAACTTCATCACAAAAACGCCGAAATACCGGACCGTTGATCTGACTCCATTTCAGAGTTTCGAATACCGGGAGTTAGAAGTGTCGAAACACTTCATCACAGAAATGTCGAAACACCGAAATACCAGATCGTTGATCTGACTCGAAGTTTCGAATACCGGGAGTTGGAAGTGTTGAAACACTTCACCACAAGAATGTCGAAATGCCGAAATGCGAAAAACACCTTTTGGTGTAGGTTTCAGATACCGGGAGTTGGAGTGTCGAAACACTTCACCACAGGAATGCTGAAATCCCGAAATGCGAAAAACACCTTTTGGTGTAGGTTTCAGATACCGGGAGTTGGAGTGTCGAAACACTTCACCGCAGGAATGTCGAAATGTCGAAATGCGAAAAAGACCTTTTGGTGTAGGCTGCGGTCACCGTCAGTGGTCACGTGAGAGGGAGGAGCTAACACCAAGCTAAGCTCCTTTTCGACGATCGTAACATGAAGAGTCGAGACTTTTCACCACAGGAATGTCGAAATGCGAAATGGCGAAATAAACGCAAGACCCTGCGGATTTAATCCAACGGTGCTGGTTATTTGAGCATCTGATCGAAGGGCTATTGTTGATATTTATTATTAACTGTTCAGTTATGATTCAGTTAGCAGAACCGAATCATGGTTCTTGGATGGTTGGTGATTCAATTGCTGAGGCGTTTTTTCCCAAGAAGATTCGAGGTGTAACCTAAGAGGATGTGGATAAAAGATATACGCAGCGACTATGCGCGTGTGGCCGTGCTGAGCGAAAAATGAATTGAACTGTAGAAAGGTAAAATTACAGTATGTGCAGTGGAAAGAAAACACAGAGATGAGGAACAAAATATTAATATAACAGAATAATGGAAGAGAGCAGAAAGTGCACATATCAAAGATGCATATCTATGAGAAGAAGATAAATCCAAGGTGTGCATGCTAAGACAGAGGATACGATCAGAAAGATGAAGAGGATGCAAGAAGGGAGACACTGATGCAGGTAGAGCAGAGCGACATAGCTGAACAATGATAAGCCTGGTAAGCAAATGAAAACTATTGAATCATTGTAATAAATTTACAGAAAGCAAAGTTTTATATTTCAGGGAGGTAGGGTGGTTCTAGGGAGGACTGTTGTCCTCAGAGGTTCAAGTGGATGCTTGAACACAGGGAGTTGTAGCTTCCATCTGGTTGCAGCCAGAGAAACCAGAGAGGCAGGGTGGTGCAAGGGAGAACAAGTGTTCTCTGTTATACAGGTTGGAACCTGTGTGACTGGAAGTTGGTGCTTCCAT
>JZKD02S0906292.1:0-13992 GCA_000966675.3 Picea glauca
GAAGTAATCGATCTTAAGCAAGAACAAGAAATGATTGTTGAATGGAAAATCAATCATAAGTTGCTTCAAGATAAGTTCATGTCGTGCAAATATTTCAAGTATATCAGCTCATTTGTAGTCATCTTTTTTATACTATCATTAGTAATGTTGTCTACATGGATGATAGTGGCTTCAGTAAGATGTAATAGGGTTCAAATGGCTAACAATATACTGTCAGTTGTCATGATTGTGTTACAGTTGATCTTGATGAAACAGGTGCACAGGACAGAGTTCAGAGACAGAGGACAAGCCGAGTGGCCTATCCCAAGCTTGTTGACTGGTCTGTAACCTTTTGGGGACCAAAAGGTCTTTTAGTGGGGAGGTGTGATCCAGAAACGGATCCAGGAGCCTGACAGGGCTCAAAAAGGCTCAAAAATGAAAGTGCTTGGAATCCAATGAAACCAACGCCATTGTGTCTGTCTCGTATTCCTGATTATGACCATATATTTACTTCGTCAAATGGGCTCCATATGCGAAAGATATCGCGTTCTGTCCGAAAACCCAAACAGGCAAAAAAAATGGGTGACCATACAATCCATACAGTGCCACGTGGAAGGTAGACCGTACAGGCCGTACGGTCGTACAGCTAACGTGGCAGCTTCTGGTGACGACACATGGCAGGTGATGGAGCATACGATAGGTACAGTTGGACCAGTCAGAGGGTAACACGTGGCACAGGCTGACGTGGCAGGGATGATGTTAGCAGGCTGACTGGGCAGGTACGGTGACAGGTGGCAGGGTACATGGCAGATAGGTGGACGAATCAGTGCTCGACAAGTGGCATCGTTCTCGATGAATGGAGAGGTGCCACGTGGCCCAGTCATGGGCTGCCACGTGGCACCCTCTGGTTGGCTCTCTGGCGTTGTGTAAAATTATGGGGTCTCCACCGGAATCGAACCCCCGACCTCTTTCAAGCTACGGACTGGCAGGACCGGGCTAACCGCCTACTCCACTGGTGTGACTTAATAGTAATATAGTAAAGAATATATTTATGTTTAATCAATGTATTAAACAGAGGCGGAAAGGGTTGGGGCTTAGCCCCAGCCCACGGTATATTATATGGTATGTAACCGCCCCATATAACCAGGAGCGCGGGGGGTTAAAACTGCACGAGAATTGTGGACGGGGGCCACGGATAAGGGCGCACCATCTGCCATAAGACCAGGGCTATAGCCAACCCTAGGGGCTAATTCTGATATTTTTTAACATAAGTGGTTTTTATTATATAGTTGTTTATTTTTATTTGATTTTATGCCTGTGACTAATGGATTTTATCCATTTTGGGGGGATATTGGGCATTTTTGGAGGCCAAATTTTGGGAGGAAGTTGGGGATGGATAACCAACTTCAGATCTATAAAAACCAGGCCTGTTTGAGTCCATAGAGGACAGTCAGAGCATAGTTTTTCTGAAGGGAAGCCAAGCCAAAGCCATTTTTATGCAGGGAAGCTATTGAGGAGCAAACACTTGCGGGCCATTTCTGGGAGCTCCGGACATCCGTTTTGCTTGTCGTTTTCTTTGTTGGTTTCTAGAGATCTGGAAGAACATGACCAGATCGGTCTTGTAGCCAATTGGCACTACTGCGATGTAATTTTGAGCTTTTGAACAGAAATAAAGAAGCCTCCCCCACAGAGACAAAGGCCCGGAGACGTAGGCAATGTTGTGCCAAACTCCGTTATCAATTCTCATGTTATGGTTTGTTGTTTATTACTTCATTTCAGATCTGCATATGTGTATATGGCTGTCATAATTCCTCTTATTTCCTCATTCTTTCATTAAGCTTCTCAAATGGTTAATTAACCCATGCAATTAAAAACTCAACCATAGTCATTAAAAGATCTTGACGGATCATCCATGTATGTTGCAATAATCATTGAATTCATGTGAAGTGAATTCTCCCCCATTATATGTTCTAAGGGTGGTAATCTTCTCTTTGGTGGCATTTTTAGCTAAGCATTGAAATTGTATGAATTTGTTAAAGGCTTCTGATTTGTTCTTCAAAAAATATACCCAAATCATCCTTGTACAATCATCAATGAAAATGAAGTATTTGCATCCACCAAAAGAAGATTCCATAGGACCAAAAATGTCACTATGGATTAATTGCAAACATTTTTTTGCTCGCCATGTACTTGTGAAGAAAGGATCCCTTTGTTGTTTGCCAATGATACAAACCTCACACTTACCAAATTCCTTTTTGAAAGTAGGAAATCCATTCACCATTTCATTTGTTTTAAGTTTACTAAGGATTTCAATATTCAAATGGTCAAATATGTAATGCCATAATCTTAAGGATCTAAGATATAAATCCACTAATGCTGCAAAATCTTGTTTTTAAGGAATGATTGTGCCTTGTAGCCTCAAAAAAATTCCATTTTCATAGTCATTCATGATTGATTTGAAAAAAAAATTGACTAAATTAATGTTGATCCATCCATCTTCCATGATAATATGATGGCCTCCTTGTCTGATGAGCACCAAAGACAACAAGCTCTTTTCAAATGATGGAACATACCAAACATTGGAAAGTAATAATTTTCCAATTCCTGGAAGAGAAAAGTGGATAGATCATTTTCCTTGAGGTGTATGATTTGTGTCATCTGCCAAGTAAATTGGATTTAATTACATATCCTGATATGTCCAAAAGTAATATTTTTTGTAGCACATATGTTGAGTAGCCCCTATATCTAATATCCAATAATCTTCATAATATTTTATAATCAATTTGTTTTTGGCAACTGAATTTGCAAACCCAATCTCCTAATTTATTATCAACACATAATCATCTTCTTGATTTTTTGCATACTGGGCTAGATTTGAAGCATTAGACTTAGAATGTTGTTTGAAATTTTCTTTATCCTTAGGAAAATTTTCATTTCATGCTCTACACTCTTTCACCACATGGCCAATGCGAAGACATCTTTTGCACTTTACTTGAGACATATTTTAACCTCTTTGCTCTTGTGATCTTCTAAAGTATTGTTGATTTATGCCTCTTCCTTGGCTTCTTCCATGACCTTGACCATAGTCTAGAATTCTTGATTCATTAAATCTTCCTCTTCCTCTATAATTTTCATTGGATCATCCTCTACCTCTTGTATTTTCATTGTAATTACTTATTCCTCTTGTACTTTCAGTGTGTGTACATCTTCCTCTCACATTGTATGATGATCTTCCTCTTGAGTTTTCTCCTTGTCTTGAGGTGGTAAAGAGAATATCTTCCCCCAAGCTCTTCTTCTTACCAAATGTCTTGTCATGTTGAACCAACAAGTCGCCAAGGGAATCAAAGGTTTGATTCTCCAATTTATCAAAAAAAATTAATGTTTCCAAAAAATGTCCATATGAGGGTGGCAGTGCACGCATCAGGATTGAGGTCATAAGACTTTATTCTACATCTTTCAAGCCACATTTTATTAATTCCATTTTGATATTTTTCAAACGAGAGATGGACTTCAAAACATCTCCCCCTTCATCCAATCGTTGGTTCAGCAACTTATCATGAAGCTCAACCCTCTTTGACTCAGATTGAGTATCAAACATCTTGTTAAAAAAAATTCATGCATTCCAAGCATCATTTGCATTTTCAATGTGTATAAACATTTTATCTGTTACAAAGGATCTTAAAAGTGCAAGTGCATTTTCATCTCTTGATTCCATTTTGCTAGTTCTCTAGTATCAGTCGGCGTAATTGGAGCTTTTTCTTTGTTACATATATCTTTCCACAAGTCATTAAAAACCAATGTGCTTTGCATATGACGACACCAAGACATATAGTTCTTGGGTCCATTCAATTTTTCGAAATCGGTGAATAAATTTACCAATTTTGGCATGATTAAGTATTTATCAAGTCCACACGATCAAATGAACAATACCATGCACAAGAGACATTGCACACACTGCAAAAATAGTGTTATAGGGCCTTGGCCTTGACCCCCTTATAGCCTCAATAAAAATCACTGGACTCTTATCAAGCTTTGATTATAAATCACAATTTATTTTTTCTTTAATTGGTTAAACTTTCTAAATTTGACTTAAAAAATGCTCATGTAAAATGTAAAAAAAAAAATAGCCCTTTAAAGTGAACATGAAAATTCAATGTTTCAATTACTATATTGAAAAGATACCCCCTTAGACTAGAGAACACTACAATTTAAAAAAGCATCACCCCTTATAACTCCAGTTTTACATGAAAAAGCATAAAAATCGCGTGTCTTCTAAAAAAACATGAATATATTCTTGACATCTTAAAAAATGCATTCAACATTTTGTACCTCCCACGTTCTCTTTAATGGGATAAAACATAGAACTTCCCAAAAAAATACTCGTGACTTCTTCCCTTATTTTTGTTTCATTGCTTTTATAAATAAAAATGTAATAAAATATGTCTTAAAGAATGAGATCCGGTGTACATAAACCTTTTCCCTGGATCTTGCTTCGATTAAAAATATTGCCTTAACGGTCATTGATGTTGGATTAGGCCGGAGGATACACTGGTGGCTCTATCGCTCAACAGAGCGGTGTTGTGGATGCTATCCGGCTGGAAACTCTGAAGCCTCCACGAGTAGATGGCCAACTTCACGGATATCTGGAATAATGATAAACCGCTTCTCTATATCCATCTGCAGATTAAGAAAATCACAATACTGGTTGCTCTCGATACCATGTTGAATTCCAGATTATTACATAATGGGAGAGAGGTTAAGCATATATATATATATATATATATATAACCTCTCATGTCTTATCTCAATATGCCAAGTGTTTTTATGAACAATTCAAGGATAATCACTATGAACAAGGCTAATCTAGGAAATATACAACTTTTAGAATAACTTTATTAATCTCGAAAAAAATACTAATCTAAATAGGCTAACATTAGATGGGTAAGAGGACTTTCATGACATCAGTGTGAGTAGCGTGAACCCTATTGTGGTTTTTGTTGATGTGTGATATGCCCATACGGTGGAAAAATTTTGTATTTGTCAATTAGTTTTTTACTATCAATCGTACATTACAACATGGTTTTTATCGATTTGTTGATAGCCTCAACCTAGGAATTTTAGTGTATGTGGTAAGGTGTGGCGAAGTCATGTTGAAAATCTAACGTGTTTGACAACATCTTAAAATTTTGATTTTAAAAATGAGTTCCATTATCAGAAAACAGATTCTTGAGTTCCCTAAAGCGGGATATGATGTGATTGAAGAGGAAAGAAGTAATTGTTTCTACATTATTTCAAAAGGTGGGTACAACCTCTGTCCACTTGGTAAAACAGTCAATTGCTACACTGATGTACTTGTGGCCACTGACTAAGGTGGAGCCACATTTCATGAAGTCAATGCCCCATTTGGAAGTCGGATTGATAGATATCATGGGGTGGACTAAAGTGGGAGGTGTGTGGATCTTGCACGAGAATATCTGACATTGTTCGCAATGCTTAATGGCTAATGTATAGTTGATAAATAGGCTAGGCGATAAGTACCCAACTCAAAGGATTTTTAATGCAGTGGTTGATCCTAACAAGTGTTCATCGCATGCTCCACCATACCAATTTTTTTATACATTTTTGGCCTTGGCATGGTTGATGCATTGCCACAATCTTTGGCGTGGTGATACAAGATGTCCCGGATGATTACATATCAGAAGTCTTGGTGTTTAATGCAATGTTTATCTTCTTTAGAGAGCTCTAGTAGGAACTTTTTGTTGGAAATACTGAGAAAGGGGGGGTGAATCAGTATTACCTTTTTAAACAATTAGTAATTAATTTGTTATTCTAACTATCATCACTATATATCAACAATGGACTTTGTATTTAAACAATCAATTATATCATTATACTTCAACAAGCATTACAAAGCTTATAAATAATAATATGTGTTTGTGAAGGACACCAATCCTCTTTAGAGCACCAACTCTTGGAGACACAAATCCCCTTCTTCAGGGCACCAACCCTAGGAAGCACCAACTCCCTTGTTTTAGGGCACCAACCCTAAGAAGCACCAACTCCCTTATTTTCACACTTTACTTAGACAAGGATATGAATCCTTCCTTGCTCCTCCCATCCACCCTCACTGCATAAGTATCTTCAGCTTTCCTTCTTAGACTCTACTTTTGCTTCTAATCTGCATTGCAAAGACACATTCTTCTTCATCGTTCTTTCTTGCTTATGTAGTATTCCAACTAGTGTGAGCTTTGAAGCATTGTGTCCCTTTGTTTGAACCATTGCACCTCTTCATTTAAATTAACAATAATAACTTCTATTTTTATTATTAATAATAGTTTGTTAAAGACTTCAAATCTTTTGCAAAATGTTCATCATTTTAACCCTTCACTGATTATTTTCTTGTTTTGGATTTGATTTTCTATAGATAGGCACTTCCTTCAAACCATTCTTTTCAAATGACTGTGGGATCATTATTACAGACTTAATCTCAATTTATGCTTCCTTCAATCCACTTCCCTTTGTGACCGCGGGCTCAAAACCATGGTCTTATACATTTTAAGCGTTGTTTTGTTTAGCAATTTTCTTCTTCCTCCCCTATTCTTCTACATGGGACCAAAACCCATGACCAAACGCAACTCCTAACAAGTGCTAATCCGGTGATTTCAACATTATCTTGGAGGCTAAAACAAATCGACGGTCAGGACTTAATCTTTGGTTGAGTGGACGGTCCGTGCAAACTTAACACGGTGGTTTGTTAATGGCCTTCCCATTGTGCACTTTAATCTCAAGCTAACGTGTGTCCATAAACTTCAATGGTCTAGATCATAGTGTGTTGCCTCCACCAAGTTAATCTTCATACATGTTACTTTGCGCTTTTGGATCTCAATCGTGGATCTTCCTTCTCGATGGATGGTCGGATCTTTATTTTGGGGCTTCGACACTTTTGCTAGTAAGAGACACTGGACATCCCTGGAGGTTGTAATCCCGTAGTGACGTGGCATGCTAACGTCACTTGTGATAACATGGACCCTTAGTGTGTGTGTGTGTCATGTGTCACCCTGATTTGTGATTTTTACAATCCTTATGTGCCACATTGACCTTGACCCTTGTCACCATCTGATTGGGCTATGTGTCATCTTTACTACATGTCTCATCCTAGCTCAAAAGGAATATTCTTTGATTCTTTATCTTCGGAGGGATGCCACTTCCAAATTCTTCATCTCTCCGAACGGATGGTATCGAATGGAATATTATTTTTCGATACTCTGATTTCAAAGTGTTAAAACAACTCTTTTCCACTAGACTTTGAATACCTTCCTCCAAACACCAATCAATAGTCGCCACATGTTACTTTTCTGGACATTGAATAAAGGGTATTGAAGAGGAGTATTATGTTTCGATACTTTGATTTCGGAGTGTTAAAAAAACTCTTCTCCACTGGACTCTGAATACCTTCCTCCGAACACCAATCAATAGTTTCCATGTGTTACCTTTATGGACATCGAATAAAGGGTATCGAAGAGGAATATTTTGTTTCGATACTCCGATTTCGGAGTGTTAAAACAACTCTTCTCCATTGGACTATGAATTCCTTCCTCTGAACACCAGTAAAAATTCATCATGTGTTGCCTTTATGGGCATTGAATAAAGGGTATCGAAGAGGAATATTATGTTTCGATACTCTAATTTCGAAGTGTTAAAACAACTCTTCTCCACTAGAATTTGAATAGCTTCCTTCGAACACCAATCAATAGTCGTCAGATGTTACTCCTAGATTCATCAATCAGGATCACCCTGATTTGATATCCATCATTGGTTTAGTCCTTCTTGATCTAGCAGTTCATATTGCTCCCAAAGTTCTTCCCTCGATCTGACGGTTGGTTGCATTTCGAAAGTTCGTGCCTTTGGTCCCGCTTATTCTATCCTTCAACTTCATCATCGACGGTTAATATTTAATCTTATTTCCACCAACAATTGGTTGACTGTGAACAGTCCTGAACTTCATTCCTATCTATGATCAATGGTCACGATCACTTGAAGTATTTTGCACAGGATTTCTCTATCTGCAAAACTTTGTTTCAGCTTCACTTGAATGCAAAACTTTGGGTTTATATTGGATTCCTCTGCACCTCGCACTATGTCTTCGACACAACCTAATACGTTATCTCTCCCAAGCTTTTATCTCATTACCTACACTCTGTTGACATCAATGACAATAATTGTGTCCACCATTCTCCCCCTTTGGCATTGATGGCAAGATTTTCTTTGGAATATTTTTATTTATGTTGCTTATCAATTTCCTTCCCCTTTTACAACAATGATAGAATGGATCTTTCTTTGCTCCCCCTGTGGCAATGCTCCCCCTGTCCATGTGCCCCTTTATTTTGATGCAACTTTTGTGGTTTTAATGAGGTATGTGAATTACTCCCAATTTATGTCGAAGATTTTCAAAGGTAGTCCTGGGAAAAGGTTTTGTGAATATGTCTACAATTTGTTCTTTGGTGTCCACATACACTACTTTAACAACTCTTTGAGTAACTTGATCTCTTAAGAAATGGTATTTTATTGGGATGTGTTTGGTTTTAGAAAGAATTACTCTATTTTTAGACATACTTATGGCACTAGTGTTAGCACAATTAATAGTAATGGGATCATCATATCTTATTTGTAAATCTTCTAATGTTTGCTTCATCCGAAGAACTTGTGTGCAGCAGGATGCAGCAACAATGTATTATGCCTATGTTGTGGATAGTGATGTGGATGTTTGTTTCTTACTCATCCATTCTACCAAACATTTTGCTAGAAAAAATGCTCATCCGTTGGTATTTTTCATGTCATCTATACTACCAACCCAATCTGCATCAGTGTATGCATTTAATGTAAAGTATTTATTTTTTGGATACCATAATCCAAATTCTAAGGTCCCTTTAAGATATCTAAATATTATTTTTATTGCTTTTAGATGATTTTCCCTAGGTGCAGATTAAAATCTTCCCACTAGTCCTACAGCCTGCATGATGTCAGGTCTAGTCGTTGTTGAATAGAGCAAACTTCTGATAATTGATGTGTACATAGTTTGATCTACTTTTGGTGAGTCGTCATCTAGGATTAGTTTACATCCAGTGACCATGGGAGTACTTATAGGTTTATTGTCTTCCATTTGGAATTTTTTCAACATTTCCTTGATATATTTGGTTTGGGAAATAAATATTCTATTTTTTTATTGAGTGACGTGTAAACCTAAGAAGAAGGATAATTCTCCCAGAATAGACATTTCAAAATCTTCTTTCATTTCAGTTGCAAATTTTATGCTCATTATAGTAAGACTACTCCCAAATATGATATCATCGAGATATACTACCACAACAATCATATTTTGATCTTCAATTTTTATATATAAGTTGTTGTCAATAGTCCCTCTCTTATATCATTTTTTTTGTATGTACTAATCTAGCCTTGAAAACCATGCTCTTGGGGCTTGCTTAAGACCATACAGAGATTTTTTATATCTTGCACACATAGTCTTGACCTTTTGTTAGCATGAATCCTCCTGGTTGTTCAACATAGAATTCTTCTTCAAGTGTTCCATTCAGTAATGCTCACTTGACATCCATCTGATAAATCTTGAAATTTCTTAAGCATGCAAATGCCAGGAACATTTTGATGACTTCTAGTCTTGCTAATGGAGCAAAAATCTATTTGAAATCAATACCTTCTACTTAAGCATACCCTTTGCATACTAATCTGGATTTTTTATTTATAATCTCCACATTTTCATTTAGCTTGTTCTTGAAGATCCACTTAGTTCCTACCACATTCTTGTCCTTAGGTCTTGGACCTAATTCCCAAGTCTGGTTCCATCATAGACAACATTGCATGTTCTGAGTCAAATGTGATTTTCCTTCTTGTTTCCACTCTTGCATTTTTATCTCCAATGATCTAACTCTCAGGATGGTTCTTTTGAACTCTTTTCGATGGAGCTTTTGGCAAGGGTGTTTCTTCATTGTCTTCTTCATCAGTATAAGGTTCATTTTCATGTGTTTCTTCATCATCATCTTGTTGTTGAGATTCTTCATCATCATCTTCTTGCTGAGATTCTTTATCAATTTTTGATATGTTTTGGGATATTCTCTTCTTTAGTCTTAGATCATCTATATTTACATTGATACTTTCCACTATCTTTAGTAGTCTAGTATTATAACATTTGTATGCATTCTTATTAGGTGAATATCCTAAAAAATATGCCTTCATCAGATCTTGGATCAAACTTTCCTAAATTATCTTCATCATTCTTAATGTAACATTTACTTCTGAAAACTCTAAAGTGTTTTACAGATGTTGGCATGTCAAACCATAGTTCATAAGGAGTTTTTTCATGGTTGGGTCTCAACTGAGCTCAATTAAGTATGTGGATAGTTGTGTAGATTGCATCTATCCATAATTTGTCTGGAACCCTAGCTTCATTTAACATGGTTCTTGCAACTTCTTGAACCATTTTGTTTTTCCTTTCCACCACTCCATTCTGTGGAGGAGTCTTGGGAGCTGAAAACTGTATTTTGATACCATGATTTTCACAAAATTGAAGAACTCTTTAGAGGTTAATTCTCCTCCATTCTCTGATCTCAGACATTTAATTTTGAGAATTGTTTCATTCTCTACAAGGGATTTGTATGTTTTAAACTTCTCAAAGGCTTATGATTTTTCTTTTAGAAAGTATACCGAAGTCATTCTTGTGTAATCATCAATGATCAACAAAAATTAATTCTCACCATAAATACTTTTAGTTCTGGTAGGTCCACATAGCTCTGTGTGAATAAGTTCTAATGGTTTTTTTGTGGAATGTTCTTTCGTTTTGAAACTAACTCTTGTTTGCTTCCCTATTTGACAATGTTTACAAATAGAATCTGAAGGCTTAATAACTTTTGCCAATTCCCTTACTACCTCCTTCTTTTTGGATTTGATTAATTTGTCAAAGATTAAATGTCCCAACCTTCTATGCCATATCCATCTTTCATCTTCTTGACTTAAACAACATTTTTCCTCTTCATCTACATCAAGGATGTACACATTGCTAGATGTTCTTGGTGCAACTGCTACTAGCTTTCCAGTATATTTTCTTATGATCTCACATTTATGAGAATCAAAGGTAAGTATGTCACCATGATCACATGTCTGACTTACACTTAGAAGATTAGGCTTGAGATTTTCTACCAGAAGTACATATTCTACTTTGGCATTGTTATTCCCTAAACTGACAGTGCCTTTTCCTAGTATTTTGGCTGAAATATTATCTCCAAAGATGACTTTTCCTTTTCCTTTCTTTTTTAACTTGAGAAATTTTCTTTGATCTCCAATCATGTTTTTAGAACATCCATTGTCTATATACCACTGACATCCTTGGTTTATCGCATATAGGGCTACATTGCACTCTATTTTCTTTATTTGGTTTTTCTTCCATACTTTTTTATTGTCGGGAATATTTATCCTTTTGTCATATTTTGATAACCTACATTCACTAGCTTCATGACCATAGTTGTTGCATTTGTAACATCCAATATTTTAGTCTTGTAAGGGAGAGAAGGAGTTATAATGTCTTCTTTCTACATTATCCTTATTATTTTCATATCTTTGAACATTTCTTGGATTCTACTTTCTATAAGTTTTATAGTGTATTGTTTTATGTCCAAAAATTTTGCAAGAATAGCAATAACCAAGGAAGATATATTGATTTTTGTTAGAGGGATTCCTTCTGATGATTCTATTCTTCTCATCTTTTTTTTCTTTAGTAGGAAGTGCAGATTTATGTTTATTTGGGATAGTTTTCAATGGTATTGTCCTTGTCTTATTTTCTTTTCTTCTTATGGAGTTCTTAAGAGCATCTGCATAGCTGATTTTTTCATCATCATGTTCTGTAGAGGAATCATATTCTAGTATTGTCTTAGCATTTGATGATCTCTGATTGCTAAGAATGTTGTTCAGGATTTTTGAGTTGTTTTCAAACTTAGACTGGATGTCTTATTTTTCTAGTTTCCCTTTTAGTTGAACTATTTCATCCCCCAATATCTTACATATTTGTTGTTTTTCATGGACTTCCTTATTCAATATTTCTTCTTTTATTTTGGTTTCTTGGAGTTGAGTTTTTAACTCAATAATCAATTGTTCTGAATCACTAATGGTTTTGGAAACCTCCTTTTCTCTTGATTTAGTAGCTTCTTCAACCTCTAGAAGTTGTTCCCTTAATAACTTGTTTTGTTTTTTAGATTTTATTAGTTATTCAATTGCACGGATGAATTATTTATCGAGGTTCACTTCTTCTTCATCTTCCGAATGATTATCATCTGGAGTTTTCATTCCCATAAATAGAAGCTCGGGATCGTCTTCTTTGCTTTCTTCAGATAATCTATTGTCTTCTTGGGTAAAGAAAGTTTTCTTCTTGTTGTATAACTTCCTTTTATCTTTGGTTTTGATTTTCTTTTGATATTTGAAGGTTCTTTCATCATCACTTTCCTCCTACTTAGGATAGGGACATTTATTGGCAAAGTGTCCAATTTTTACACAGTTGAAACATATTAGAGGAAACTTTCCTTTGTATTTCCCAGTCTCTTTCTTGAGTTTCTTCATGAAGTTGGCAATTTCTTCATCAGATATATTTGATAACTCTTCATTGGTATTTTTCTCCTACTTCTTCTTTGTTTTAGATGCCTTAAAGGTTGTTTCTCATTTTGATGATTTTTCGTTCCCTATCCTCATCGCATATGTTGTAAGAATTCCATGGAGCTCATCTACTGTGAGTTTGTCAAGTTCTGGTCTATCTTCAATTGTGGAAATCTTGGCATCATACCTAATAGGTAATGACCTTAACATATTTTGTACAATAGGTTTTTTTTAAAGTTCTTCTCTTGCTTCTTCGATTGAGTTAACTACCTCATCTACCCTATGAAGGTATTCAACAATGTTCTCTTCTTATTTCACCCTAAAATTTTCAAACTAAGCTCTGTAAGTTTGTATTTTGGCTTCCCTGACTTTGCTATCGTCTTCATATATAACCTCCAATTTGTCCAAGATCTCCTTAGCTGACTTAAAATGCATTACCTTCACAAATATAGGAGTTTTTAATCCTCCTATAATGGAATTGACTACTCTTCAGTTGTCATTTCAAATATTCTTTCCTGCAGTATATGTGGGTGGAGTAGCTGGTGTAGTGTAACATGTTATCACTCCAAGAGTCACCCCCAGACTACAAATGGGAGTAACCTTGGTAACATACAAATTGATTTAATTTTTAGTTTGGGATCAGGGATCGGCAAGACTTTAAAGAAAGGAAAAGGAAACAGATATCACTACAAATCAGTTATGGACCATTGGGCTATGGATTCATAAACAGTTTGCTCATTGAAGGCATTTAAGCTCCCTATCAGACAAAAGATTTCTATAATGATGAAGAGAAGAATAAGAGAATTAACATAAAGACGAATCTTTGCTAAGCAGAGATCCTCTCTGCAAAGAGAATTTAGATGTGTCTGAACAGTAAACAATGATAAATAGGAAAGCTTACAGTAGATCCTCTACTGCATCAAGAATCTATCAATCAAAGGAAAATTTTAATCCTTAAAATCAGCAATACATCCAAACAAGATGAAGAATAGAGCATAGAACATAGAACACAAATATGATGAAACAACTCATATGAATATTCAATAACATACAATTTACAGCCACATGCCCCTCTGGCTTACAAACTGAAATATACAGTCATAAAAATTTCTCAAAACCTCCTCTAGTCTTGGGCCGAACCTCCCCCCCTATTATATCATTCATCAGATGTATTTATAATCAAAACCATCCACCATTGCTAGGAGTGTGAGCTAGCCTTCCTATCCTATTATTATCCAGTGTCATGTGTCTTCTCTTGTCTGTCATGTTCCTTATGTCAGAAGGAAACTATGGTCAATATGGGTCTGCAGGAAAAACTACCCTATGTGGTACTTCAGGCTAAGAGTTTTATGTCTCCTC
>JZKD02S0906303.1:0-13992 GCA_000966675.3 Picea glauca
TCATTCGCTCATGGACAATGTACATTTATCTTTCTTCAAAACTTGCAAAAATTTGTGGGTACACCTCCCACGTCGCCTCTTCGTGCTCCCATGTGGAATATTCAGGATCATAGTATGTCCATTGGATATTTACTAGGTTGATGTCTTTGTTCTTGAGCACTTTGAATTTCTAGTACATGATGCGCACTGGCTCCACCCAAAATTCCCTTTCATGTTTCACCTAGATCATAGTCCAATCAATCACATGGTTAGGTTCAAGAACATACTTTTTAATAAAGACACATGGAATATGTTATGAATTCTCATGGATGTAGATAATGCAAGCATGTATGGAACTGGGACTATGTTTTCTAGGACTTCAAATGGCCCACAGTATCTCGCTGCCAATTTTGGGCAACTTCCTAGTCTCAGCAAGCTCCTCGTGGATTTAAAATTCAAAAACACATTCTCTCCTAGATTGAATTCTCTATGTGTCCTTCCTTTATCAACATATATCTTCTGCATGTCTTGTGCAACTTTCAAATTATTCTTGATATTTACCATCTTCTCTTCCATTTCCTTTAACAATTCACAACATCTATATCTATTGGGTTATCCCAGTTTACTGGCATGTTGCATCTTATGCCATACAAGGCTTCAAACGAGATCATATTCAATGATTCCCAATACCCATTTTTGTAAGAAAAATCAACTAAATGGATATATTCCTCCCACTTAGAAGGCTTATCTATTACAAACATTCTCAACATATATTCAATTATCTGGTCAATCCTCTTTGTTTTCCCATCTAACTCTAGGTGATATATTGTACTAAAATTCAAATTGATACGAAATATTTTTAAAAACCCCTTCCAAAAGTTGGAAGTGAACTTGGGATATTGGTTTGACACTATTGCCTTAGGTACACCATGTAGCCTAGAAATCTCTTTCATATAAATTTCCGCAATAATGGTTTCCTTTTGAGTTACTTTTACCGAATCAAAATGTTCAACTTTTGTAAGCTTGTCCACCACTACCATGATGGAATCATGCTACCTTGTTGTTCTTGGAAACTTGGTGATAAAATATATTGTAACAACTTCCAATTTCCATTCAAGAATTGGAAATGGCTATAGAAATTCCACTGGATATTTTTGCTCAGCCTTTACCTTCTGACATTTCGTGCATCTGGCTAAATAATTGGTCACTTCTCTATTTATATTGGACCAAAAATATTGGTCTCTCTATTATGACCCAAAGGGGAAATATATAGGGTTAAATGTATATAATATGACCCCAAGGGGGGGTATATATATGGGGATAAATTTACATGTAATGTGTAAACATATATGTAATGGGGTCAACCTAATAGTAAAGGGGCCTCATGTGTAGGTGTGAATAGGTATATACAGAGATTGTGTATTCATTATTGAAGACATGCGAATTGTGATGTATGAATGTAAATGGTTATTTGGGGAGGTTATCCTATTATTTAAGGAGTTATTGTATAAATTATCTATGTTGGAGTTCTGTTCCACACTCACATTTTGTACATGGTTTGTACTTCTATTTTTGTATGATATTTTAAACATTTGGTATCAAAGCATCGATCCTAGGGTTTTTCTTCTTCAAGAAAGTCATCATAGAATTTTCACTATAATTTTTTTTATAGGACACTTAAGATAGAAAAAAAATTAGGTTATTTACAATACATTTTAGGGTACCTATGGTACAAATTTCAGCTTCTGGGTCATTATACTTTCAGATATACACCCTGTGGAAGATATGGTTTTTGAATAGTCCTATAACTAGTCTGAAACAAGTGTTTCGAGTAAAAAATTAATATCTTCTTCAGGGAGTATTCAAATTCAATGATACATATTGTATTGGAAAGAGGAAAATTCATAGTATTTTTGGTACGAATTTCAGAATCTGATATTAAATATTGGACACGTAGCGTTCTGTACAACTTTTCTCTCCTGGAAAGGCCAAAAATCAGCAAGGTTTGGGAAAGTTACCCTAACATTCACTTGGCACATTCAATTTTACTCAGGCATATGGAATGTATAGAAGAAATTTTATAGTACTATAGGTAGAAATCTCATACTCATAAGGGCCAAAATTTCATAAATACATCATAAGGAAGGTTGTCCATAAGAACAAACTCCAAATCAGGGTTTCAAAGGTATGTTTACTTAAAACTATCATAACTTTTGATTGGGATGTTTAATTGAGTTGATTCAAAATCCATTGGAAAGAGAAAACATAGAATATTATATTGTAACAAGGATTATAGGTATTTTAGATCATTATTCCTAATATATTAAGGTTGTAAGTTGAGGTTTGGGTTAGAACTCAATTAAGAATCAATGGAAATACCTAAATTTACAGGAGATGAAGATAAAGATGAAATCAATCCTATCAAATGGTTGAGGATGGTAAAAGAACATTGTAAGACTCCTTTTTTGAAAACCCTTATTTTTTATGATGAAGCTTTCATATGGTTATATAGTCTTTATGAAGGTACTATAATCTCCCTATCACGGGAAAATTTTGAAAAACTCTTCTCAAATAAATGGACCGAGGATAAAAAAAAATGGAGATGCAAAAATTCAAGTGGAAATAAAGGAATCTAAAGAAAATGTATCCAAATTGAAAAAGGATAATGAAGAGTTAATAAAATATATTACAAATAAAAATGATGAGTTCTCCAATATGTAATCCCTTAATGAATCACTCATTAAGGAAGTTAAAAAAAATTGAAGCAAGAAAAGATTAGCAAAGGAAAGTTGGAAAATGATGAGTCAAGGGAAGATTTGAAGAATGAATATGAGAGATGTGTCTATTATGAAACTATAATAAAAATTTATTGGATGTGGTTAAAATATTGAAAGAAGAAAATAAGAATTATCAAAATCAATAAGAAACGAGGATCTTGGATGAAGAATCTACTAAAAGACTTGAAGGGGAAATTTGCAAGAAGGTTGAGAATCCCTAAATACTCATGAGGAAAAATTAGAAATTCAATCAAGAATTGAATAAGGACATCAAAATATGATATATAGGGTCACATTACAACTTCAAAGGGAGAAAGAAGACAAGATTCAATAAGGTCACCAAAAGATACTTGAAGAAGTTGAACTTCATCTAAAGGAGGTACATGCCAAATATGATGGTATTATATCCAAGGCTAGAGTAATCAAAGACCAAGCAAAAACATAGAGGATTCCACTATCTATGAAAAGAAGATAGATGAAATGGGCGTGCATAATGAAGGAAAAATGTAAAATGTGAAACCATATCGATACCCTCATTATCAGGAAAGATTCTAAGGAAGACAAGAAGATAAATATCAACATTATCAATAAATATGATGGAATAATCGTCAATATTCATGGAATATGGCATCACAAAATGATTATTCAACACGATATTATCATAGACCAATATCTACTACAAATTGGAGAAGCTTCAACAAAAATACATGGAATCAAGGGAAATAAAATTATGCAACAACCAACCACCAAGGATTATGACCGAAAATAATTGATTTTGGATGGATGGATCATAATCAATGGAAATAAGAAAGAAGGAACATAATAAAATCATATTACTTGGTTTCATCACATGTGAAGCCTTTAATTGCAAATCTTTGAGGAAAAATATTTTTGAATGAGGGTACTATGTTATAACCCAAAGGGGAAATATATAGGGCTAAATGTATATGATATGAACCCAATGGGGAGAATATATGGGGCTAAATGTACATGTAATGTGTAAATATATATGTAATAGGGTCAACCTAATAGTAAATGTGATGATCCAAATTCCTAAGATATCATAACAGAACAAAAGTACATACCATGTACAAAATGTGAGCATGGAGCACAACTCTAAGATAGATAAGTTATAGAATAAATCCTTAAATAATAGGAGATCCTCCCAAAATAACCAATTACATTCATACACCACAATTCACATGTCTTTAATAATGAATACATGATCTCTATATATACCTATTCACACCTACACATGAGGCCCCTTTATTGTTAGGTTGACCCTATTACATATATATTTACACATTACATGTAAATTTATCCCCATATATCCCCACCCTTGTGGTCATATCATATACATTTAACCCTATAAATTTCCCCTTTAGGTCATAACACTCTCACATTTGTAATAGTTTTCCAGTATCATGGGTTTCCAAAGTATTGCACATTGTGCATCTCTTTGAGAATTAAATTTCTCAATTCCTGAGAATTGGAAACATAAACTTTGTTTTTGAAAAAGAGGATTCCATCCGCTTCTAGTTTGTAATATTTATATTTTTTTTGTACATTATGTTGTTGTAAGCTTCCTTCAACTTGCACATAATGTTGTTCTATTGTTACAACCTCTAAACATTTTTATTTTAAATTTGTCTTGTACGTTCTAATGGTTGTAGCATGCATTTCTTGCACCCCTCTATTGAGTGCATCAACCACTTTATTCTCTTTTCCCTTGATGTGATTGATGTCAAATTTGTATTCACTAAGAAGTTCCATCCATTTAGTTTGTCTGGCATTTAGTGTTGGTTGTTTAAACAAGTATTTCAAACCACTATTATCTTTCCTCAATTCGAATATTCTACCCATGAGATAATTCCTCCACATTGTTAAGACATGTACAATGGTTGCCAACTCTAATTCATGTGTAGCATAATTTATTTCATGCTTCTGCAATTTTCTTGACTCATAAAAAATTACGCTCCCATTTTCGGTAAGGAACCCACCAAGCCCTTCCTTGTATGCATCTATGCACATAACAAAATCTTCATCTGGATATGCAACCTTTAAAATAGGTGCATTGGTTAAAAAATACTTCAAGTGTTGGAAACTTACTTGACACTTGTTATTTCATTCAAATTTTACTCATTTCTTTTACAAGGATGTTATTAGGTGTGAAATCTTGGAGAATCTTGAAATGAATCTCTAGTAATAACCATCTAAACCCATAAATGATCTAATCTCTGAAACATTTTTCGGTGTTGGCCAACTTTTGATTTCTTCAATCTTTTCAGGATCCACTACTATACCATCTTTTGAAACAATGTGACCCAAATAATGGATCTGCTTTCAAGAAAAGTGTACTTTCTCAACTTGGAATACAATTGGTTCTCTCTCAACACATGAAGCACCATTTTCAAATGTTGTTTGTGTTCCTATTATGTCTTGGAATAGACAAGAATATCATCCAAGAAGACAATAAAAAACTTGTCTAGGTAATCTCTGAATACTCCATTCATCAGACACATATATGTAGCAAGTGCATTTGACAAGCCAAACTGCACCACCACAAAATCATAATGGCCATACCTTGTCCTAAATGTTTTCTTGTTGGTATCTTCTTCTCTAATCCTTACATGATGATAAACCGATCTTGAGTCAATCTTGGAGAATATATTTGATCCTTTCAGTTGATCAAAAAGGTCATTGATCCTTGGAAAAGGATGCGTGTTCTTGATTGTAACCTTGTTCAACTTCCTAAATTAAATACACAACCTCAAAGTTTCATCATTTTTCTTCACAAAAAGGGTCGGGGAACCCCAAGGAGAAACACTTGGGCATATGTACCCCTTCTTCAACTACTCGTCTATATATATTTGGAATTCTTTCAAATCTAGTGTGCTCATTCTGTAGGGAGTTTTAGACACTAGGGAAGCTCCAGGAATTAATTCAATGGAGAAATCAATGTCCCTCTTTGGTGGAAATTCTGGCAATTCCCCAAAAACATCTTCATATTCCTTCAATACTAGATAATATTCAAGCCTTGGCTCCTTATCCTTTGTTGGATATTCCATATGGGCTACATATATTTGGCACCCTCTTCTAAAACTTCTTTTCAACTGCAATGCTGAAATTTCTCTAACAAATATAGCCCTTGGAATACCTTGAACTGTCCTTGAATTTACTTCTTCATCAAGGCATGTGAAATACTTTCTATAACAATCTAATACATCATTATGTTTTTCTATCCAATCTATACCAATCAAGCAGGCATAGGACCCAAGTAGTTTGATGTTCAAATATTCCTTAATGTTGACTCCATTCATGTTTATTGTGTAATATTTAACAAACTCATTGATTCTTCTCTTCGTTCTAGTAGCTAGATGAATTAACCAATACTTTTCATGCTTACATTTATTCAATTTAATTATTTCAACTATATTTGGATCTATATATCTATGACTAGCTCTAGAATCAATCAAAATAGCTATGGGTTGATTATCAATATGAGCTTCCATCTCAATCGTGTGGGATTGATAGTCTATTGTCCAAGGATACATAAATATTTGGCACAACTCTGCCCACATCCTCCATTGTATCTTCCTTCTTTATTTTATGCACATTCCTCATCATATCTCCCTAGTGAGGACAATCCTTATACATTTGATCCTTTTCACATCCCCAACACTTTATGATATGTCATCTTGGCCCTTTTCCCAAGGAATCTATTATTGTTTGCTCACCTTGAGCTAGTTTCCTTTGCTTATATGACTAATATGTGTTCCTGATGAAAGGTGTCTTGAATCATTTCTTCCTTTGATCCATATTTCCTTTATTCTTATCATCCCAGGCCTTTTAGAAAAATGGCCTTCCTTTGTTATGCTCATACAAATACTTAGATTTTTGTATGGCTTCTTACAAGGTCTTGGATTCATCAAACTGAATTGTATCCTTGTAGAAGGTTGTAAGTCCACTCAAGAACATTTGCAATTTGACCTTCCCATACTTTATGAAGTCCACATACCTTAGAAGTTCCAAGAATTTCCTTTCATACTCATCCATGGTCATGCTTCCAAGCTTGATTTCAAAGAAATCTTGCATCTTATTTTCATAATATTGCGCTAACAAGTATTTCTATTGGAAATATCTTTTAAACTACCTCCATGAGATCCTCTTCTCATCAACTCAATTAACTTGTTTAAGTTGATCCCACCACATAGATACTTTTCCTTGAAGATGGTTTGCTACAATTATGGTTTCTACATTCGAGGAATAATTGTGCAATTGGAAATATTTCCTCATTCCCAACAACCATGCTTCCAACTCTTCATATTTCTTATAATCACCATAAAAAGTAGGAGGCTTAATATTCCTAAGCTCTCCTTGAAAATAATATATATCATACCTCCTCCTCTATCCTCAAATAGGGGACACACTTGGGTTTCTCCCTAACCTTGAATGTGCATGGTATATTCTATTTGAATGTCCTAGTGAATGATGATGTCTACGAACACTCTTTGTTCTCCTAGATCCCCCATGGTCATCCCTCCTATCATGAGATATGGATGCTCCTACTTTCCTTGCATTGGTTTCTTGCTTTGTGCCAAAATATTTCTTAACTTGTTTTTGCAACATATTCAGACTCTATATCATCTCTTCTTGAGCTCTCATCATCCTTTCAGTATCTACTCTATAGCTCTGCACTTACCTCTACAATATTCTCATAGTATCAACCAGTTCCACATGCTCTACTTTGCTTCTATGTCCATTGGACTCGGTCTCATCATTTCCCAAGATTATATGTAAACCTCTAAACTCATCCACATGGTTGTAAGTTCCCCAAGCATCCTCCATGTCTCTAGTCCTCATATAGGAACCAAATATTCTTTCATGTACCTTTAATTCTACAAAAATGTTCATGCAACAATTGTCGTTAGAGTTATGCATATTGAAAAATATTTGTTAGTTAGGTTATAGGTCATTATCCATCTCAATTTATGAAGAAAAAAAATGCACTAATCCAAATTCTAGTTCCTCAAACACATTCCTCTCTGAATCATTTTTCCAACAACTATACTTATGCCTCATTCTGAGTTCTAAGCTAAAAGTTACAGCCTTTTGAATTTTACAAATTTTCCTTTGTAAATTGTCAATTTTGTTGACGTGGAAACTTGGCTAAAATGGCAGGGCATGTGGATACTAATATCCACCTATCATCCCCTGATTCAGACATGTCATCAACTTTCTTTTCCTCCATCAACGATAAGATCATTCTTTGCATCAACGAGTTACAAAATACTCTTCTTCACAGATTTCATCAAACCCTGAAACCAAAACTAGAATGAATTTAAGTCATCGATCTCGAAATCGAAAGAAATATTGGTTGTCAATCCACTAAAAGTTTCCAATCCCATGGATGAATCTCAATCAATGATATCCAAATCGAATACAATCTGGACCATCCATTCCCCAACATTTTCAAACATCGTTGAACTCCAAAAATCCATCAGTGATCAGTGGTTTTCTTTGACAATTGACTTGCAATGCTTCGCCAAATTTTTCAAACTCTAATCGTCAGCACTCAGTGATCGACACTTCCTTTCGATAAACCAACTTTGTCAAAATTTTCAAACTTCTAAACCTCAATTGTTGATCAATGGTCGGTGTTTCTCTTGGCTGACATGGCATGAAATGTTGGCGAAAAATTGGAGACCGGGGTTCTTGGAGGTTACCAAGAAATATATAATTGTAGTCTAGCAAAGCTGGCATATTCAAACTTCCATAAGGGAAGGAGGTACCACTTGATGTGTAGTTGAGACTTATTTGAGGTGAAGTGAATCAAAGAGGATGTGTCATCAAGTCTAGTGTAAGATAATTCATATTCATGCTTTAACATATAAAGAGTTATATCCCCAAGATACTAGGATAGAATAAACATCATATTAATCACCTTGTGTAGCATATAGACAAGTTCATACATAAGTAATCATGAAATGAAGAAACTACGGAGTCATACACATCATAACCAAAACTTTTAGGGCCTAAACGTTCTCATATATTATCAATATCTCATAATTCATGATCCCATGAGTACATCCTTTTTATCATGGCTTATACATCACATTCCATGTCCCAATACCCACTACATGCTCTATCTCTACTGTGCATTCATAGTCATTCCTCCAAAACCCATTACAATAGCTTATCCCACTAGACACGATGACAACAATGGAGATAGCTTGATAATAGAGAAAGCAACAGTAGTACTAGAAATAGTCTAACAGTGAATCATACAAATGATAACCAACTCTTTCCTATTACATGTTCCCATATTTCTAGTTTTCCCTCTAGCGCTTCTTGACTTCTTGATTCTGCTATTGTCTTTTCTTTATTATGCTCTCGTTGCTTTTCCCCCTTTCTCCTTACGTGTATTCAACTATTGTGATTCTCTGTTCTAATTGATCGATGGAAGCTCTCATGAAGGTCAATATTTTTGGTGTAGGACAAGTGTCTAGATATCCACTAATATAAGGAGGAGGCATAGGAAATTGTGATGCAAGTGGTTGGACACTAGCGACGAAGCTCTCATGAAGGTCTAGTAGTGCTCACATATTCAACCTTCCACAAGGTAAGGAGGTCTCACTTGAAGCGCAGCCAAGACTTGTGTGAGGTGAAGTGAATCAAAGAGGATGTGTCATAAAGTCTAGTGTAACATAATGCATATTCATGTTTTAACATATAAAGAGTTATATCCCCAAGTGTCTAAGATGAAAGTTGCATGAGTGAAGCTAAGATGATATCTTGCTCATGGAATGATTGAATGGTGATAGAAAAAATGTACTAAGTCCAAAATATATGAATGCATGTCCCCAACTTGACCCTTGTCACGTTGAGAACTACCTTGGTCCACTTTTCCTCCTCCTTTCGACTCAGAATAAAATAATATCCATACTTTATACTTTAAGGAATATTAATATAATATTCCTTTTGGTTTTAATCCCTCTTAACTTATCCCACTTAACCTCAAATAGTGGAGTTATCCCCCCATACTATTTTACATGGTTGTTATGTCGCAGTGATGTGTTTTCATTATATTTTCATATGATTACATTTACATTCTCAGTACAGAAGTACTTTTCTTTTTTCATCCAGGCTCACCGGCCTAAAAAACACAAGGATCACGCACTAAACTAGTGTGTGTAGAACTTCTAAGATGCGCACACTCTTCTTTTAGTGCACCACCATTGCACACTTACATAGGTGTGTGTTACAACATGATATATATATACAAAAAGGCTCTCTAGCCTCTAAAAATTACGCGCTAAACAGGTGTGCACGGAATCATGGACTGTGTGCCTTCTTGGAAAACTCTTATTTTAGGGTTCCATCCTTACGCACTTACACTGGTGCACGTTGTGTACAATTAGTTGTTCCCCATTTAGTGTGTCGTTCCTGTGCACTTGCACAAGTATGTCCTAGACATATAAAACTTTGTGCTATATTCATTTTAAATTGCGCACACTCCTTTGGTATGAGATTCACGTGAACTGACTTAATGTGTGTTGCACCAAACCAAAGATCTTGTTCCATCAACTCACCACCTTATATGTAAATTACAGCTACATTTATATGTACAATTTTGGGTTCATATTAGGGGTATTACAATAACCCTCATTATAGCAGCCAACACACCATACTTACGATCGACCTTCTCTAGGGAGAGTCAATTATTGAATCTTGTCAGTTAACGTGGAAATATGGCCTTGCAATTGCACAGTATTAGTGTCATTATTTGGTCTCGTAACCCACAAAATTTATGGATAGACATTTGTTTGTTCAATTCTCATTACTTGTTCTAAGGCTTCCCCTAACACAACTATCCTCTGTTGGGTTAATGGTATCCAGGTCAACGATAACGGCCCCTGTATAAACCATTTTCATAGGTGGTCTTCGTGGATGGGGTTTTCCAATTTCCTGATTGCATCCTTAAATATTTGGTTATACTCTCAGGTAGATTCACGGTCTCTCTATTTGATATCATGCAACTCAGAGAAGGCATGTTTCTCTGACTGTGGTAAGTGAAATTATATTATGAACCTTTGTTTGACCTAAGAAAGAGTAAAAGCATGTCCTTGAGGATTCCCTGGTTCAATGGATTTCATATACCATTTTAAAGCATGACATCTCAAGGTGGTTTGAAAATCGACCAGTTTATTGTCATCTAGAGTGCCATGAGACCTACATATGGACTCACAGAGAATCCAGTTTTGTTCAACATCCTCATCCCCTTTACCCCAAAACTTTGGGTATTGGGTGAAGGATCCTTCATGCTAATTTTCCATTGGAGAAATTGGACAGCATATCAAAATGAACCCTAAGGGTCTTGGTCGTGATATGACTAAGTACCTTGCCCTGCTTCCGCTACTACTACTTGAACTTGCTAGATTATAAAGATTAGAAATGACAGAAACTACTAAAGAATTTAGTATAGATTTTACCCGATTTGTAAACATCGTTGAGGAACTTGGTGATTCGAGGTTGGTTCCTTTGCCTCCAAAATTTAAGTCCTTGACCTAGGGGGTCGCATTGGTATGTATTACTATATCAATTTTTCGATGCGATTCAACATCTTTTGGCATCATAGGATCTTATTCTCCCACAACTTCTTTAGTGATTTTGGTTGAGTCTTCTTCTTCAAGGGTGGCACCTATATTTATCCTTTCTTTTGATTTTCCTTCCTCTCATATGCTTCCTTCAGATATTTCACCACTCTCTCCAAACCTATCCTATAAACATTGGTTGGCTATCCTTCCTCATATCTGCAACTCTTGTAACTTCTCTCACTCTTTTCTAAAACTACCCTCAAAGTCGATCTCCTTTCATGATTTATCAGGCCTCTTCATCAACTTCCTCATATGTTTTCACCACCTCTTTTTTATCACAATATCCCTCCTCTGAACTTGATCATCTTTTGCACTCTTCCCTTCACAACCCCACATACTTAAAAAACATTCAGAACATATCCCATGAATCCTTTCCTAAATCACTTGCCCCTCATGCATAGGGGTTTACACTACCATTTCAACTGGAACAGGTAACATCCCCTCTTCCGCAAGAAAAATTTTAATCCAAAGGGGGATTTCCTGCAACAATCTTCCTTGAGATACTTCTTTTAACATGGCTTCTACTTTTGAAAAATAATGGTGGTTCTTAGCAGAAAATTCAATAATATATCCTTCCAAGTTGGTTTATACCAAGAACTCCACAATGCTAGAAATTGGATGGTCTAGTTGGCGAAGATCTGCTAAGCACTCAACAATCCAATTATAACTTTTGTTGACTCAATATGTTAATTTTTTGCTTCTTGCATCTGGTCAAGCCACTGAAATACCTCTTATGGAAATCGAATCTAGAAGATCTCGTATTGATCACTCACAGGTTCCAAGTAAAAGATAAAACTCTTCACAACATTCAAGCATTTTTGTTGTAACTTAGCTTCTTGCAGAATAAACTCGCCACACCTTCTTTCTCGCGAATTTTAAATGTCATACTTAAATATGTGATGCAGCATCCTCCTAAAACTCACTTTAAAGAAAAGTCCTGACAACAGAACCATTTGTTGGTGCAAAATTGGAGACCGTGGTTCTCGGGGGTTACCAACAAAGATACCATTGTAGTCTAGCAACGCTGGCATATTCAACCTTCCACAAGGGAAAGAGGTCTCACTCGCATCATAGTCGAGACTTGTGTGAGGTGAAGTGGATCAAAGAGGATGCATCATTAATTATGGCGTAACATAATGCAAATTCATGCTTTAACATATAAAGTGTTATATCCCCAAGAGTCTAAGACAACATAAACATCATATTAATTAGGTTGTGAGGCATACAAACAATTTCATACAAAAGTAATCATGCAATGAAGAAACTACAGAGTCATACACATCATAAAAAAAACATTTAGGGCCTGAACTGTCAATTTTCACATGCAACTATATGTGACTAATTTTAGATCTGAAAATTGATTCGTAGTGATCTAACTATCACTAAACAAATTTACACTGAAATTATTGACTAAAAAGATATGCAACAGAAACAACAATATCAAAGATAAATCATCAATACAAGAGACGCAATATTTTTTTTCTGTAACTTTATCCAATTCTCCAAATTTGAGGACCAAAATTAGTCCTCTTAAAGTCACCAAAAACTAAGGATGGAAATAGTCCTCTCAAAATCACCAAATCTGAGGACAACCTTTTCATCCGATATACGAATAATAAAATCAAACCTCAACAATGTCTATAAATATCCTCTACCCAATAATCTTTTTTAGACCACTTGTATGACCTTTTGAAGTCGCCTATCAGCTTATACATATTTGTACCTGTCCAAAAAACCAGATACGTGATTTGCCAACTAGAAACCCACGGATATAAGTTTTTTTCTCCACTGCAAATTGTGTATACCCTATATGCAAATTGTCCTTATGAAACCTATGTATATACACACTTAGTCCTCCTACAAATTGCCTCTCTCTTTGGGGCCAAATTCACCACCTTGCATAATTTCCCTTTTTCTTATATCACCAATCCTCCTTGACATAAGTGCAAACTAACTTATGCCAACTCCATTCTTTACAATGATAATGATTTGTCAAAATGACATATCTCCTTTATATAGGAGCCCAATGAGTGATTTTAGGATCCCTTCTTAAACTCAACAATTACTTATCATATTTCAATCCTCGTTGTGGGTGTCGCACCCCCACACAAACCCACAAATCCTATCGACTTTCCCATGAGGCCCTAGCCTCATTTCTAGGCTAATTTTACTTAAACAAAATTCAAAACTAATGCCAACGAAAATTACCACATGCCTGGAACCTTGGACTCTAGTGGGAATACCTCCCAAAGCTTAAAAAAATAGCACTCCCTCTTAGTGAGGGAGGTATCCCATCCTCCAACATCTAGATGCACTATTGTCTCTCATTGTAGATATCTCTCTAGATCTACCAACTCATTTGTGCTCCAATATTCCAAATTGGATACTCCCTCTATCACTATGGAAAACAGGTCCTTGAATACTATCAAAATAAGTTTTGTTGTCAATTTTGTCTTATTGGATGCATCCTAGGCCACTGAGACAAAATCTTCCCAACTGGTTGCATCCTTGGTAACTGGAATGCATCCAGTTTTCAAGTTTGTATGACTGGCCACATCCTTGTTCACTAAGGAAAAAAA
>JZKD02S0906325.1:8839-32999 GCA_000966675.3 Picea glauca
TCTCTATTAGGAAATTTTTCATTCCTTCCATGATCTCCCTTTTTAAACCATCCATCTTAGTATCCATTATTGCCTCCAATTTAGCTTCAGTTGAATCCATCATCCCTTGTAGTTTGTCTTTTGTCACTGTCTTCTTTTGTAATTCATTTATGTCCCTATGCATTTCTTCACCTTAATCAAGAGTCCAAGTAGGAATTTATGGAGGTTTATTTGGTGTATAAGTTCCCTTTTTGGGTGGCATGTTGGCCAAGTATCACTTTTGAACCTTGATTTTGACGTGGTTCTGCTAGACAATCTTTCTTCTTCTGTATCTCCAAGGTTTCGGCCCTTCTGGGTATAGAACTTTATTTGTTGTATTTCTCTAATATTTCTTCTCTGCAATGCCACAGGTCTGATCAAAATTGGATGTGCCAAGTGGAATTTATGGTAACTTCCCCACAACTTGTTGATTTTTTGCCTTTCCAGGAGATCTCACTTGTATAGCATGCCCCACACAAAATAATTGATATAAAATTATGAAACTCATACCACAAATACTACAGACTGCCCAATATCCAATGCAACTAGTATCACTCAATTTTTATGCTCTAGGAAGAAGTTATGATAGTTTTACCTGGAACACCTTCTTGAGACTAGTTAATAGGACTAGTCAGACACCCTATCTTCCACAAGGTGTATCTACAAATTTATGATGACCCAGAAGATGAAAGCTTTTCCACAGATACCTTACTAATTTATGTGAATAGCCTCCATAGCATAGGGTCTGAAACATTACAGAAAAATGTTTATAGCGAAAATTCTGCAATGAATCAGTTCAGGATGATTCAAGAACCCTATCTTTCACAGGCTGTATCTCCGAAAGTATAAGGCCTCAGGAGCTGAAATTTTAACCCAAAATACCTTGATCCATCTACTAAATATCCTCCAAGCCGTTCCTTCTAAAATGTTGTACAAAAAAATGTTATAGTGAAAATGACAAGATGTCTCAGATGTAGCAGCGAAACCCCAAGACCTTGAGCTCTAATACCATATGTTAAGAACCAAATATCAATATAGCATAGAAAAACCTAAGAATAAGTACTCAACGCCTTGAAAAAGAGAGAAATTCAAATAATAAGCCTCTTCGAGGGGGAAACCTCCTTATGCCCACATAAATGTACAATTACAAGATGATTCCAAATGAAAATGTTTCCTTGGTATATATAGGAGACTAGTAGGTATAATTACAACTAATGGACTAAAGCCGACATAAATAAAATAAAATTACTAATGTAATATGCCCTAATTAAGGGGTAATGTGCCATTATTTAGGGCTTAACATAGCCACTAAAGGGGAGTTGTCATTTATAAATAAGGAAAAATGATTGTACACACACACTAGATAGGATTTGCATGGTTGTCATTAATAAATAAGGCAATCACTGTGCAAAACACACCAGAAGGAAACTGTATTGCAGTCAACATTAAAAGGAAAATCGTTGTGAAAAAATGCACCAGAATGAAACCACATCATCGTCATCATTTAAAAGGAAAATCGTTGGGAAAAACACACCAGAATGGAAACTACATTACTATCATTTAATATATAAGCAAGATCGATGTGCAAACATGCCAGAAAGAAATTTACATTTGCCATCATTCATATATAAGAAAAATTGTTGTGCAAACATGCCAGAAGGGAATTTACATTGCTATCATTTAATATATAAGAAAAAATGCAGTCCAAATCGTGGTCATTCGAGTAACAAACATAGTCAATCATTTAAGGCAAAATTCATGGTCCAAATCGTGTTCATACCAGCACCAAACACAGTCAATCATCTAAAGAAAAAGTCGTGGTCCAGTCAATAGAAAAAATCAATAAACAATTAAGGGAAAAATGTGTCCCTTTAACAACAATCATAGTCAACCATGTACGCTACACAATAAAGGGGGCAAACATTGTTACACAAGTTAAAAACTTTGCGGTAGTTAACACGAGTTACTCCAATCACTCAAATATTGTAACTTTGTGGTAAATTACTGGGGAAGGCACTGTAAATTCTGGGATAAAAATGTTGGTCTATTTGTCAAAATCACAGAGATATTAACCTTCAATAAATCAAATTGATGAGTTTAAACAGTCAAAATTTTACTGAGGTTAAAACATCCAAAAACTTAATGCGCTTATATTAACCATTCAATAAAACACCCAGAAGTAAAATTCTTCTTAACCAATACACACTGGCTATCTAGAATGAGAATCTTGTAGCTTTGTCAAGCACCTCGCAATCCAAACAACTGACTAGAAATTAAAAGGTTTGCTGGGCAAATTTCGCCCCCAAGTCAACGAAGTGCAGCTGAAGAAGTAGCAATCACCAGGAAAACAAAACAAGATATAAAAACATAGTAAATGTCCAGCAAGATATAAAAACAAGGTGTAAAACGAGTTAACAACGAGATATAAAAAAATGTCGAGTTTAAAGAAAACTTCGCCATCAATCAATTTTGCAGGGTTAATTAAATGCATCAGGGCGCAAGACTAACAATCATCCAAGGACTAACAAGAGAGGTAGACAGCTGACAGGAACATCCTTCTCTCATCATCCATGCACAGAAAAGAAGGGCGTTGAGATCCATAGGTTTATTAACGCTAAAGCGACGACCGTAGATCAGGCTCCTAGCCGACTTCTCAGGCATAGAATGATGAGCTAGGGATGAAGGCAAAAATAAAATACAACCATCGCAATCAATAAACCTCAGGACGGTCAAGACATGCATGGATCGAAGGCCATGGGAAATCAATCAATCATCAAGCTAAGTCTATGGGGAAATTTCAATCATCAGCTAGAAGTTAGAACACTAAGACTATCATTTTCTTTACTTGATTAAGCATACAGAAATGAAAGCATAAATCATACTAACAATCTACCACGCAAAAATAAAAGAAAGCATACCATTGCCCAATCGCCCTCTCTGAGTTGATGTCCCACGCGCTCCATGCAACTCCCTCTTACCAACTGATGAGACATCACCGATACCACCTAGCCAACGCTAGGAGTACTTTTCTTCCCCCTTAGCCCCCCAAGCCACAAAGGGTCCACGCACAATAACCAGAGAATCAACTAGCTCCCATCTCGCCTCGCAAGGTCGAGCTACCACTCCTCACCGAGCTGGGTATCCCAACTCCCACAAGCTAAATCAGTCAAGTATAGATTTCTGCAGCATAATGTTATGCAAAACAGAAGAGACCCATCATCCTTCTCCTCCCTCCATTATATAGAGTTTTGAAGTCCCTTACTTTCCCAAAATCCCATTTAATTTAAAGTTTAAAATTTAATCCATAAAAATCCCCCGCGTACAAGTGTCACCCATCCCCTTTATTCCTCCATAAATTAATTTCATTAATTAATTAATTACCCTTATTTCCCTCACTCACCTAAAGGCACTCCTAGAATCGTTCCTAGGTGTCCCCATATCCCCTTACAAGTTTTAATGACTCCCCCCCTTATTAATTTACTAGTTGAGTTTAAATTAGAAAGTTCTTAAATGTTAGATACCTTACTAAGTTAGACTATCTGCTTTTTCTTTGTGTTTCCCCTTTATTTTTTTATGTTTCCTTCTTTTTCCTAGTTTCCTAATTATTTTAGATTTCCCTTTTTACATAAACTCAAAAAGGCATGTGTGGAAACTTACCCCTTTTCATTTTTTCTTTTTACTGAATAAATTTTTAATTAGCATAATAATAAAACAATTATTTCCCCTTTTTAAATTTTATCCCAATTGATTTTTATAAATCAATTTAATTGCTTACCCCCTTCTTGTCACAAGATTAATGAAGATTACCATTATTATTTATTTTATTTTTATTTTTATGTATATATATTTTTTATAAATAGATAAAAATTTATCACAAGTATAATTTAGACCTACACTTTATTTTCCTAGGTTGGGCGACATTTTATTAGGGGAAAAGTTTTAAATCTTCCTTAACACGTTATTCATTCTAAAGCCATCTAGGTTTATCCAATTATTAAATAACAATGCAACGTGCCCTTCAGGATGCACCACGTGCTCCAAGGGTGCCACTTGCCTCTTTTCATTTTTCTTGTGCAACGTGCCCTTCAGGATGCACTACATTCTCCAAGGGTGCCACTCGCCTCTTTCCATTTTTATTGCGCGACGTGCCCTTCAAGATGCACCACATGCTCCAAGGGTGCCACTCGTCTCTTGAATGACTTGGTAGACATCAAAAACCCCTGGAGTCAATACTCTGCCAGGTGATCTTGTGGGAGACTAAGGGCCTATAAGGAATAAGGCCCCTTCCTTATTGTGCACCCCTTAGAATCATCGTGAGCGACTGTCGCATTCATCCCTCACGGCATCATGGGTCTTCTCGAACTAGGTAATCGTTAACCTACAATTTGAGCCACGGCGGGAGTGCTAGTAGGTTGTGGCATGGCTACTGTCCACATATCTCCCTCAACATCTATGGTAGTCATGTGTGACCCCTCTACTCCACATGTGAGTCTGGTCGGTAACCTATCGTCAGCCTGCATCATCAATGAATCATGTCAGAAATATATATCCATATCATATCATCTAATCAGATGCACCAATATCACATATAGAAAATCAAACCCCAGTAGTTCACTCCCCGACTCGATCCAGAGTCCAAGGGGTTCCATCGATGCCTCTGCATCCTCAAGGTCCGAAATCCTACACACTTAGTAAAATCGAGTCAATAGAACCTGTCTATGTCAATGCAGCAAAACAACATGTCATCAACCCATAACGCCTCATAATCAAAATCAAATGTTTTAACAGTATAATAATCTAGATCACTTGCGAGAAAGTGTCCTCAAATAATAAGTTCACTCAGGGCGCAAGAGAAGGATGTTACATACATCCCCTCTTGGTCTAAACTTCGTCCCAAAGTTTCATAGTATACGTGCCGAAATAAGGTGTATCGCAATATCATAAGTCTATCTATCAAACAAAAATGGAAACTATTGGCGCATATCATATGTGTCCTCCCAGGTCGCTGAGTGTGGACTATAGTTGTCCCACTGGGCCTTGACCTTCTCTATTGTTCGACGTCATAGTTCTCAAATGCGATGATCCAAGATGCGGATTGGCTCAGCCATGAGCGCCTCCTCGTCTGATGCCTGCAAGGAACCCATGTCAATAACGTGTGTAGGATCACTAATATAATGTCTCAAAGCAGATACGTTAAAAACATCGTGCATACGCCTCAATGAATCAGTCAAGGCTAGTTGATAGGCCACGGGCCCCTTCCTTTCCACAATCTCGAAAGGTGCCACGAACCTAGGAGAGAGTTTGGATTCCTTTCCAAACTTGATCGAACTCTTATGCGGTTTAACCCGCAAGAAGACTCGATCGCCAACCTTGTAACTACAGTTGACATGGTGCGCATCGACATAACTCTTATGTCGATCCTGCGATTCTTTAATCCTTTGTCTTATGGTTTTCATTTTCTCTTCCATTTTTTGGATCACTTCTGGTCCCACCAGGATCCTATCCTCAAGCCAATCCCAACTCAAAGGCATCCAACACAGTCACCCGTAAAGAAACTCTAAAGGTGCCATCTTAATGGTGCTTTGGTAACTATTGTTATAAGAGAATTCCACCAGTGGCAAGAATTATTCACAACACTTTTGTTGGTCCATCACGTACATGCGCAACATGTCCTCCAAGGTTTGGTTTGTTCGTTTGGTCTACCTGTCAGTCTCTGGGTGATATGCAGTACTGAAGTTAAGTTGGGTTCCCAAGGCCTCTTTGAAACTCGTCCAAAATCATCCAGTAAACATTGATCCTCTATCAGATATAATCCTCTTAGGCACGCCATGCAACCTCACAATCTCACTGATGAAAAATCTAGCTATGTCAAGTGCCTAATACGTCATACGCACAGGAATAAAGTGAGCACTCTTTGTCAGAGTGTCTACTACTATGAAAATCGAGTCATGTCTCCTTGTCGTTAGTGGAAATCCAACAATAAAATCCATCAAAACAACCTCCCATTTCGATTCTGTAATAGTGTGTGGTTGTATTAATCTTGCTTGATGTCTATGTTCAACCTTTACCTGCTGACATTCTAGACATCTGGCCACATAGTTTACTATGTCTGCCTTCATTCCCTTCTAGAAGAATAAGGGTTTAAGGTCCACCCTCATCTTCATGACTCCTAGGTGAGCCATGTAGACTACTCTATGAGCCTCCCTTAGGATCAAGCTCCTCAACTCGTCATTCGGTGGTACGTAAATATGATTTTTAAACCTCAAGAAACCATTGTCCTCAAACGTAAATCCTTCAAATCTTGGTACCATCATTGTGTTTTGTCCAATAAAACCCTTGACCTCTTTGTACCAATCATCGTCACGCTGTAAAGTTAGAATCTTTTCACGTAGATTCGTCTGAAGAGGCAACACCGAAAATATGCGTGGTCTCTGACTCAATTCATCTGCCACTCGGTTCACTGTGCCTTTTATGTAAGTAATCCTGAATTCATACTCGCTAAGAAATTCCGACCAACATCGTTGTCGCGACTTCAGGTCACTTTGCGTGAAGATGTGTTGTAGTCCACAGTGGTCCATCTTTAGTTCAAATTTTCATCCAACAAGGTAGTGTCTCCAAACCTTCAAGTCATATACGATGGCTAACAACTCCAAATCATGCGTTGCGTAGTTCTCCTCATGCCTTCTCAGTTTCCTTGAGATGTAAGTGATCACTCGACTATCTTGCATCAAGACTCCACCTGAGCCTTCCTTGGATATGTCAGTGCATACCAAGAAGTCTGCGTCCATGTCAAGGACCTTCAGTATCAGAGTTGGTGTCAACAACTTCTTGAGCCTCCAAAATGCTTCCGTGCATTTCTCGGTCCAAAAAAAACTTCTTGTTCTTCTTCTGCATTTCCGTGATCGGATTTTCTATCTTCGAAAATCCCTCGACAAGCCATTGATAGTATCCTGCTAAACCCATGAAGCTATGTACTTCTGAGACATTCGTCGGTGCAGGCCATTCCATAATAGCCTTGACCTTTGTTGGATCCACGGTGATACCTTCATCGGAGATGATATGCCCTAAGTAGTGAATCTTTGATTGATAAAATGATCATTTGGAAAACTTCCCATACAATTTTTTCTCTCGCAGACACTGTAGTACCAAGCGCAATTGTTCATCGTGTTCCTCCGTTATTCGAGATTAAATCAAAATATCGTCAATGAATACTTGGACAAACTTGTCCAAGTACTCACGAAACACCCCATTCATCAAACTCATAAATACCCCTGGGGTGTTTGTCAGTCCAAACCGTAAAACAGTAAAATCATAATGTCCAAATCTCATCTTAAAGGCGGTCTTAGGGACATCATCCTCCTTGTTCTGTAACTGGTGATACCCTGATCGCAAATCGATCTTTGAGAACTTCGTCGCACCCTTCATATGATCAAACAGAACATTCATCCTCGACAACAGATATTGATTCTTGATCGTTGCCTTGTTCAATTGACGGTAATCAATGTAGAGCCTCCGTGACCCATCCTTCTTTCATATAAAAATAATAGGCACACCCCACGGTGACACACTTGGACGTATCAATCCCAGGTCCAACAATTCTTTCAATTGCATTCTCAACTCCTGTAACTCCGGGGTCGACATCCGATAAGGCGTTCTCGCTATTGGTTCAGTCCCCGATTTTAAGTCTATAGTAAACTCTAATTTCCTCTTCAGCGAAATCCCAGGTAACTCCTATGGGAAGATGTCTACATACTCTCTCACTAGAGGAATGTTTTCTAGACCTTCCACTACTCCCTTTTCATTTAATGCAAGGATCGTATAAAGCTTACATCCGTTGTGCATGCTCTACCTTAGCTGCAAGGAAGAGATGAACCTCAAGGAAACTCCCTGGTTCCATCCTACAATCATGTGTCTTTGTCCCTCATCATTGACCAAGCTCAACCATTTCGTCTTACAGTTGAGTATCACCTCATGTGATTCCAACCAGTCCATACCGATCACGACATCATAATATCCTAAGATCATGACGTACAGGTTGGCCCTGGTGAAAAACTCTCCCAGGTTAAGGATACAGCTCGTAACCTTTCCCCCAACCTTTTGTTTGGCTCCAAAACCCATATCTACGAAGCTAAACTCATCTTGTTCAACTGCCTTTACCTTATTCCTTTTTAGCATTGCACCAAAAATGAAACTCTCGGTAGCACCAGGATCTATCAAAATACTAAGGGTTTGGTCAGCGATGGTACATGACATATCGAGAACAGTCGACTGGTGCTCTACCTGGTGGTTATTCACCGTTACATGAATCCGATGGGCCTTGCCCCAATCTCCCACGGTAGTGGGTCCGGCTGATCCAGATGCTCTAGTCCTCTCCACAGGGAAATCGCGTTGGTAGTGTGGCTCCCCACACGTCCAACACCCCTTCTTCGGTCTAGTACTCCTGGGACCCAAAGTAGAAGATGATGACCCACCGGCCTTGAATCCTGGTTTGTTCTATTGAATAGGCCTAAACTGCTGCTACTGCAGTCGACGTTGTTGCTGATGCTATGGTCCCTGATAAGGTGTTCGCTGCTGAGGCGTCATTCACCAAGGTGTGGTTAAAGTAGATCCCTTCTGGAAGCCATGATATCCTGGCATATGTCTAGCTAGTGTCTGATGTTGCTACACACCAGATGACACCTACCCTGCTAGTCTCGCTGGAGTCCTTCTCTGACCCCCGCTGATAAGATCCTCCTCTACTATGAGGGCCTTTTGGACAACATCATGCAAGGTTTGAGGCATCAGAATCCTAAACTTTGCACGTATGCTAGCATTAAGGCCAAACACGAACCTATTGACCTTAAGTTTCTCAATGTTAAGATGCAGAGCATACCAGAGAAGCTCCATAAAATGAGCCTCATACTTGAGCACCATATGACCGCCCCATCGTAAGGAGTTGAACTCGTTGATATGACGCTCAATGAATTCCTCTGATAGGTAACTCTCTTGGAACCATTCCTCGAACAGTTCCCATGACATGTCTTTGATGGCCATGTTCAGCTACGGTAGGAGCGTCTTCCACCATAGAAGAGAGCTCCCCTTCAGTTGAAAGACTGCCATGTGGACCTTCATGTTGGAGGTATAGTCGCAAAGTGAAAATCACATCTCCATATTCTCCAACCATGCCTCGACGGCTACGTTGTCTGGGGCACCAAAGAACTCAAGAAATTTGACCTTCTCAAGCTCATGGTGAATACTACCAGTACCGACCGGAGCATGTGGTGGACCCTCAGTGGGTGTCGACGTTCTGACCTCATCTCTATCCAAACGGTTGATCAGTGCCTCAAACATGCACTGAACATATCTCATCATTCCAACCACATCACCCACTGCTATCTTCTCCTTCCCGACAACATGTTCGTCTCCCTGGGGGTTAGACCCCTCAGGCATGGATGCTACTAGAGACATTGTGCCTCCTCCCCTAACACCTCATTTTTGCCTCCACGACGTCCTCTAACCATTATTATGTACACGAATACAAGTCAACTCAATCAAATCATATCAACGAAATTTGTAGTGATCCCAAGCCATGGTTTGAACCCTGCTCTGATACCAAATGTAAGGACCCCTCCTCCGTGACTACAAGTGAAGCAGAAGTACAATTTTTTTTTGTGTGTGAAAAGCAAGATGGTGACGACAACAACAATTAACCACACAAATGACGATGAACGCAAGCACATAGTCCAGGCAACATGCTATTATGACTCCTCGCACTAGCACAAGAGAAACTGAGAGAAACATGCGTAGACAACAAGGCGAAAATGACTACCCGCCCTACGCAAACAAGACCATGCCTATAATATAAGGGACAACATCCCCATCTTGACAAAATGGCCTAGACAAACAAAGACTAGAACCTCAAGGCACGCGATCCAAACGCCTAAAGGCGTTCAACCCATGCGCCAAAAGCAACCTGCAACGCTCGACAACACTCACACAGAACGCACCGAATCCGGTCAAGTTCTCATTCGTCACTATCCCATAGGGTGTGCCATGATCCCCTCATTAGGAATAATTTCGTTCCCAGGTGATAGATGCGTCAATAACCTTGGCGCAAACAGGATCTATCTGGACCAAGGACTCTAGATAATCCGACGCGCTAGGAGTCGAATACTGATAAGAAAACCACACCCAAACCCCAACAACAGGTCGACGAAACACCCAATGAAGAAAACAAGGGATGACACAAGCGAATACACGACATCGTTAATGACCCAACCATTCATCCAGTCTAAACTAGTCAACCGTTACAATTGTTTTGACATTGATTATCCATCTAAATTTAGCAACTCTAAATTATAAATTAGTATTTAACTTACCATCTGATTAACCTTAAATACAAATCCAATCAGCCATTCTACCTTACACCTCAGTCATTCATTTCAATCTAAATAACATTACTTTCAAATCCATCGACAATTCTACATTACACTTTAGTCATTAAATTCAATCGAAATAGTATCAACTACGAATCAATTAGGCAAATCTGCATTATAATTAAATCATTAAATTCAATCTAATTAACATTAAATTTGCATCAATTTGGCAAGTCTTCTTCAATCAATATTAAACCAAATTGACAAGTCTAAATTAAATTAAATTAAGAACTATCCATGAAAGAAGTAAGGTTGTCTAGTCAATCAAGGTTGTCTATTTAGTTGAAGGTTGTCTAAACCAATTAAAGATTGTTATGCTTCGTTTAAGGCTGTTTAAACATGAAAGGTGACTCTATTCAATTAAATGTTGTCCATGACTAAACTAGAGGTCTGGGAAGGCTATCATCTAGCCACTAAAGGGGAGCTGTCATTTATAAATAAGGAAAAATCATTGTACACACACACCAGATAGGATTTGCATGGCTGTCATTAATAAATAAGGAAATCGTTGTGCAAAATGCACCAGAAGGAAACTATATTGCCGTCAACATTAAAAGGAAAATCCTTGTGCAAAAATGCACCAGAATGAAACCACATCGTTGTCATCATTTAAAAGGAAAATCGCTAAGAAAAACACACCAGAATGGAAACTACATTGCTATCATTCAATATATAATCAAGATCATTGTGCAAACATGCCAGAAGGAAATTTACATTTTCCATCATTCATATATAAGAAAAATCGTTGTGAAAACATGCCAGAAGGGAATTTTCATTGCTATCATTTAATATATAAGCAAAATCGCAGTCCAAATCGTGGTCATTCCAACAGCAAACATAGTCAATCATTTAAGGAAAAATTCATGGTCCAAATCATGGTCATACCAGCAGCAAACACAGTCAATCATATAAAGTAAAAATCGTGATCCAATCAACAAAAAAACTCAATCAACAATTTAGGGAAAAACATGTCCCTTTAACAACAATCGCAGTCAACCATGTACACTACACAATAAAGGGGGAAAACGTTGTTACACAAGTTAAAATTTGCGGTAGTTAATAGGAGCTACTCCAATCGCGGAAATAAGGTAACCTCCTGGTAAATTAATGGGGAAGGCACTGTAAATTATGGGATAAAAACGGTGGTCTACTAGTCACAATCACAGAGATATTAACCTTCAATAAATCAAATCGCTGAGTTTAAACAGTCAAAATTTCACTGAGGTTAAAACATTCAAAAAATTAATGCTCTTAGATTAACCATTTAATAAAATGCCCAGAAGTAAAATTCTTCTTAACCAATACACACTAGCTGTCTAGAATGAGGAGCTTGTAGCTTTGTCAAGCACCTGCCAATCCAAACAACTGACCATAAATAAAAAGGTTTGTTGGGAAAATTTCGCCCCCAAGTCAACGAAGTGCAGTCAAAGAAGTAGCAATCACCGGGCAAACAAAACAAGATATAAAAATGCAAGAAATGTCCAGCAAGATATAAAAACAAGGTGTAAAACGAGTTAACAATGAGATATAAAAAAATGTCAAGTTTAAAGAAAACTTTGCCATCAATCAATTTTGCAAGGTTAATTAAATGCATCAGGGCGCAAGACCAACAATCAACAAAGGATGAACAACAGAGGTATACGGCTGATAGGAAAATCCTTCGCTTATCATCCATGCATAGAAAAGTAGGGCATTGAGATCCATAGGTCTATTAACGCTGAAGCGACAACCGTAGATCAGGCTCCTGGCTGACTTCTCAGGTGTGGACTAATGAGCTAGGGATGAAGGAAAAAATAAACCGCAATCATCACAATCACTAAACCTCGGGACGGTCAAGATGTGCAGGGATCGAAGGCCATGGGAAATCAATCAATCATCAAGCTAAGGCTATGGGGAAATTTCAGTCATCAGCTAGAACGCTAAGACTATCATATTCTTTACTTGATTAAGCATACAGAACTGAAATCATAAATCATACTAACAATCTACCATGCAGAAATAAAAGAAAGCGTACTGTTGCCCAATCACCCACTTTGAGTTGATGTCCCGTGCATTCCGTGCAACTTCTGCTTGTCGACCGATGATACCTCTCCAGTACCTCCCAGCCAATGCTAGGGGTACTCTTCTTCCCCCTTAGCCTCTCGAGCCACAAAGGGGCCATGCACACTAACCAAAGAATCAACTAGCTCCCAGCTCGCCTCGCAAGGCCGAGTTACCACTCCTCACCGAGACGGGTATCCCAACTCCCATAAGCTAAGTCAGTCAAGTATAGATTTCTACAGCGTAATGTTACGCAAAACAGAATAGACCCATCATCCTTCTCCTCCCTCCATTATATAGAGTTTTGAAGTCCCTTACTTTCCCAAAATCCCATTTAATTTAAAGTTTAAAATTTAATCCATAAAAATCCTCCCCATACAAGTGTCACCCATCCCCTTCATTCCTCCATAAATTAATTTTATTAATTAATTAATTACCCCTATTTCCCTCACTCACTTAAAGGCACTCCTAAAATCGCTCCTAGGTGTCCCCATATCCCCTTACAAGTTTTAATGACTTTCCCCCTTATTAATTTACTAGTTGAGTTTAAATTAGAAAGTTCTTGAAAGCTAGATACCTTACTAAGTTAGACTATCTTCTTTTTCCTTGGGTTTCCCCTTTATTTTTTTTTATGTTTCCCACTTTTTCCTAGTTTCCTAATTATTTTAAATTTCCCTATTTCCCTTTCTATTTAAACTCAAAAAGGCATGTGCAAAAACTTACCCCTTACAATTATTTCCCCTTTTTAAATTTTATCCCAAATGATTTTTATAAATCAATTTATTTGCTTACCCTCTTCTTGTCACAAGATTAATGAAGATTATCGTTATTATTTATTTTATTTTTATTTTTATGTATATATATTTTTTATTAGATAAATTTTTTATCACAAGTATAATTTAGACCTAGACTTTATTTTCCTAGGTTGGGCGACATTTTATTAGGGGAAAAGTTTTAAATCTTCCTTAACACGTTATTTGTCCTAAATCCATCTATGTTTATCCAATTATTAAATAACAATGTGACATGCCCTTTGGGATGCACCAACTGCTCCAAGGGTGGCACTCACCTCTTTCCATTTTTATTGCGCGAGGTGCCCTTCAGGACGCACCACGTGCTCCAAGGGTGCCACTCGCCTCTTTCCATTTTTCTTGCATGATGTGCCCTTTAGGATGCACCACGTGCTCCAAGGGTGTCACTCGCCTCTTGACTGACTTGGTAGACATCAAAAACCCCTGGAGTCAATACTCCTCCAGGTTATCTTGTGGGAGACTAAGGGCCTCTAAGGAATAAGGCCCCTGCCTTATTGCGCACCCCTTAGAATCATCGTGAGCGACTGTCGCAGTTGGCCCTCACGACATCGTGGGTCTTCTCAAACTAGGTAATCGTTAACATACAGTTTGAGCCACGATGAGAGTGCTAGTAGGTTGTGGCAGGGTTGTTATCCACACCTCTCCCTCAACATCTCTGGTAGTCGTGCGTGACCCTTGTACTCCACATGTGAGTCTAGTCGGAAATCTATTGTCAGCCTACATCATTAAAGAATCATGTCATATTTATAAATTTGTATCATATCATCTAATCATATGCACTAATATCACATATAAAATAATAAAACCCCAATAGTTCACTCCCTAACTCAATCTGGAGTCCAAGGGGTTCCATTGATGCATCTGCATCCTCGAGGTCCAAAATCCTGCACACTCAGTAAAACCGAGTCAATAGCACCTGTCTATGTCAATGCAGCAAAACAACATGTCATCAACCCATAATGCCTCATAATCAAAATCAAATGTTTTAACAGTATAATAATCTGGATCACTTGCGAGCAAGTGTCCTCAAAGAATAAGTTCGCTCAGGGTGCAACAGCGAAATGTTACATTTAGAGCCATTTTTGAAAAAACATTAGTCTCTTTCTCAGCAACTGTAACTTCTTTGAAGCTTCACTGCCTAATGAATCTTTTCTTATTCCTTGATATGTTGAATCACTAAATGTTGGAATGTGAGTGATTGACACCATTGGTTTTTCAAGAAAACATTTTTCATTCTATTTCAATCTACTTGCTTCTTCTTTAGCTTCATGATCAATTATTTTATTTTTTGTTGGAGGTTGTTCTGGTGTATCTTCCTCCATAGGATCATCAAACATTATTCTTTGTAAATATTCCTTCAGAGGAGTTACCATTGTAACATCCATGACACTTACTTCCTTTGATGTTGTTTTATGTTTCTCTTGCAAAATCTATCGCACTTCTTCCTAGGACACCTTGTTTGCCAGTTTCCCCTTCTCTGCATTTAAATGATGGTTATATGATACCAAGACAACTGCAAGATTCATGTTAGAGATTATTTGATATGGATCATATTACCAAAAAACATCTTCTTAAAACTAAAAATCTTTCATCATGTCTTCAATAATAGTATAATTTGTTCTAGTTTTAACAATGAAAGAAAAAATTGTTGATGGAAACATAATATAAGTTTTTTTTTTCTTTGAAATAAAATGAATATGATCTGAATTAAGTCTTTTCCTAATTTACTCTAAGGAAAAAATCATTGGATTTATTTAAACAAGAATCTTGTAAGCCTTCGAATCAAACCAATAGATTCTTAGAACTATGTAATATTTAGAATTGTACCAATCTCCATATTTCAAATGTGGATTAATGTACAATAAACACTTGCATTTAGAGAATAACTTGGGAAGAGGCTCATTGAAAAACAAAGTATAAGATACAACCAAAAAATCATCAACAAATATCTTAAACCATTATGTTGATCATAATCTCTTACAACCTACGTCCATTCAAAATCCAGAAGTGACCTTCCTTCCTGATCTACCTTCCTTAACATCAAATGATGAAAATATGTTGATTGATGATATATGAGAATATACACCAAATGTGATTGATGTCTGAAGCACTTGAACTTTTCAAAATGAACCAACTACATATGAATTATATCAAAAAATAAATCAACATAATTGAACTTGGTTTATTGATATAGTCTATGGGTAAACCCTGGAATAATATCATCAATAGAGGTGTCATTCTCTTATCCAAATATCATGCATATCATAGATATCATTTCTCTAACTATCTCTTTAAATGAAGGGGAACCTAAAAAAAACTTTAATTCAGGCATGCTTGCACCCACTGGAAACAGTTTTGACAAATAATTGAGCTTTTGATCTGTTGATAATGAATTAAAATGATTCCCTGAATCATCCTCATCTATCCTCTCTTGGATATTAGGTAATGATAACAGTTCTATTATGGAACTTTCTATTACAGGGAAGATAACATGTAGGTTACTCTTATCTTTCATAACTCTATGAACATGGTCATAAATTGGAGCACATATAAATGAATTATGAAAAATGAAATATTGTAGGGACTATGGCATGTGCAAGACCACATGCCCAAACAAGAAACTCCTTTGAATTATGCTTGAATCATGATAGAGCTAGGTTTTAAAGCTCCTCAAAGGTTTTGTTTGATAAAACTGTTTCAACAACATCTTGGTCTTTATTAAGAAGGTGATTTAAATTAGGATTGTTTGAAATAAACTATTGGGAATCCTTTGTCGTTTTCCTAGGCACCATTGTGGTATGTAACTAATCACTATTAGATAACTCGAACAAAAACACCTTTCTAATATGATTTCTTGAAGTATTCACTTAGAAAAGAGTCTTCATTGTAAATACATGTATGACCTTGATGTGAAATAAACCTTTTGTTGTGAAAATCCACTTTGAAATCCAACTTCCAGTGTTTTAAAACTACATTGTTCTTAGTATCGTGATTCTTGTACAATAGTATGAAGGTTGGTGACTTTGTGCTTTATTAATATTACTAATAAAACACCACTTCAAAAATACACTTACCACCTTCCTATAGGCTCAAACACTAATGTGCACCAACATATTTAATGTTTCCAACTACCCAAATGACAAGCTAGCAAATTTCGATGTGACATGATACCAAAAGTGGTATTGGGACCTTTTGTAAATGGTTTTTGAAACGACAGTTAATTCCTAACACCAACCAAAAACAAACACATAGACATTAAGCGATAAGGTGGTATTAGGCACTTTTGTTCAATTAATCTCTCTACACCTCAAACTCTTGATATAAACCTCGATTATCGATCATTTCTTTCTCCCCATTGTTAGATCTAGGTGCCAATTAGATTAATGATTCATCACTTTTTGGCTCATGATTATGTTTTTAAGCCTTTGGTTATGCTCCAAGTTCCTAAGTGCTTTAGATCAGGCTGTGCTGCATTGAATTTTTGGCTAAACCCATTCGAAATTTGAAATTTTGAAATTCAAGATTAAGTTAAGGCTTTCAAAGACTAAATGGGTATTTAAAAATGTACAGTTACAATAATGAGTATTGCTTGTTGTCTATGCCAACTACCCCCCATTATTATATTATTTATTCTAACTACTTAGTCGGTCTGTTTATTACCCTCCAACTACCAAGTGGGCCTATTCCATGATTAGGTCACATCACATTCATAATCCCTCTTGGATACCTCCTTAGGTACCCCATATTGTATTGCCTAGGTACATTACATTCCATCCCCCTTTGCATGTTTCAACCTTGAAACATGAGTGGAAACCATACAATATGATTTTCTAAGCAATGTAGTCCATTGCTACCAAGCACAAGTATCCATCCATCCTATTGAAATGTGGACATAGGATCCATTTGTGGCCTTACCACCTTGATCTTGATTCTGGTTGCTCCTTTGGTTCCTTGTTGTTGTTGTGCTACTTAGATATCTCCATGGATTTATTTTAGTCCTCCATGTACCTTTATACTAACTTCCTTTCTAGTTTCATGTTGGTCTATAATAAGTTTATTGATGCTCACACATTTTCCCTAATGATTATCGTTTTTTAAGATGACAAAATACAATGACCTTAGCTATTGATTCATCAACATGTAGTTAATGCAAAATTGTAGATTCTTCTTTATTCTTATACCTTTTTAGAAATATCCTTTAGATGCTTCTATACATTGTTCTTTAGATTCAACTTCAAACTCTTCATGGAATTGTAAATATTGCAGATTTACAATTAATTTCCCTACACATAATTCTTCATATGACATCTTGGACTCTTCTATAGTACCCTTAGAATCCCAAACATCCTAGAACCCTTTACTCCCCGCCCATCAAAGTATAGCTCGAATTAGTGAATCAAAGTACTTTTTAACTTTTATCACTCTATCTTTGTATATAGTTGGAAGGTGGAAGTGTACGAAACCACTCAACTTTTTTTCCACATGCTTTCAACTTTGTTTTCCGCGTTCTTTATGCTTATGCTTCGAGGAAAGTGTAACCCCACTAAAGAAGTTGACTTAAACAACTTCCTATGCACCTTGGCCACCACGTGATGATCCAAGGTTGCATAGTATGCTTACACGAATGAAATGCTATGAAGATTAATACCCCGGAAATCCGGAGACTAGGTAGTAGGGCTTGTGTGTCGGAAATGCGCAGGAAAACACTGAGACATGTCGAGAAAAAGACTCTTGGTTTCTTTTTCTTTCTTTTATTATTGATTTAGACATTACGCCAATGGCCAAGATATTCTTTTTAAAATGAGATAGTCTGCTAGTTGGGTTGATGGCTAACATATTTTCTTAATTGAGACAGTCCGCCAGCAGAGCAGGTGGTTTAGATTTTTTATTTTTTTAAATGGGAAAATGTTTACACTATTCAAGGTTAATTGGTTTAGTTTATATTATAATAATAATAACCATCAATTTTTAAGGTTACTGTCAAGCTAGAAATCAAATTGGTGTATGAAACCTCATTGTTTTTGGGACAAAGATCTCTTCCACTCACGGATTTAAGAGATATTAAAATATTATTTTTATAAAGATTTGATCAAATTAGTTTAAAATAAAAATTTGATATAAATTGTGTAAGGGACATTTGAGTTGACCTGTGATTTATTAGTTTAAGGTACTAGATGTGAAAATATGTGGATATTTAAGTGAAGTAAGTGTTTATTGGTTGTATGTGTTTGAGGTTATATTGTTTTGTTAGACTCTGCATTGTACTTGTCAATGCACTTGCATTAAAGACAAAATAGTTGACATTTAAGTCTGGGAAATTGGTGATTGTGATTACTAAATTAGAAAGATCAAACTTGGGTTTGGATACCATGTGGTCTCTATGAAAATGGGCATAAATAGGGCCCATGGTCCCTTAAAAAAGGGCACAACAAGAACGCACACGGGTTCTTAGGAACACACACACGTTCCTGTCAATGTGCCTATGTGGCATGCTAAATGGAGGTTCGGGTTTTTCAAAACCTCTAACATCGAGAACAAGCACACATTCTTGTTGGTGCACGTTTTAGTCCACCAACTTCGTACACTCACCCTCAATCATTTGGAAAGTTGTGAATTCAACCTTTTATTTGATAGGCAATTGGCTGATTTGGAAACTGGTCAAAGGGGATAAAGTTTAAATTGTTCTTGGCCCATGGATAGGTAGCAATGGATTGCATAGATTGTCTCAAGAAACTTAGAGGTAAATGATTTTATACTCTTAGATAGATTGTGAACTTGGGGTGGTCTACAAATGACAACTAGATTTGAGAGAAGATTTTGCAGAAACTTGGAAAGGTTATATGTTTTGTTTAAGGACAATGATATTAAAATAAGAGAAGAATATCAATGGCTATGGTCCCTTAATTCCATTGAAACTTATGTGCATAAGCTAGGATATAGAACACTTGTTGAGGAAGGATTGGAGGGATAACACATTTAGTGGTGGAAAATCATTTGGAAATTAAGCTATCCTTCCAAAAATAAAATATTCATATGGCTTATATTAAACAATAAGTCTCCTACATTGGAGGTGCTTCAAAAGCTTTAGAAAAAAATATCAATGAACCAATATGATGTGGCCTATGTCAACAAGTACATGGCATAGAACATTTAATTATAACATGTCCTTTTACCGCAATCTTCTTAGTTGACTCCTTTAGGCTAGAGGACAATCTGTGAATAAAGATGGAGATGCTTTGGGTGCCTATTCCAACCTCATCTTCTGCCTCTCTCGTTACATGTGTTGTCTGAGTGATAATATCAATCCCGGAGTTGCCAATGATGCAACAAGGCCATATTTCTTTATGGATTAAGCGTCCTTATCACCAACGAAATCCAAAACTGATATGACCAGAAATATACATATCTAAATAGCACAACATATCATAAAAACTGGACAACCCATCTTTCTCATGTGGATCGAGTTCTACATCTACTCTCTCAGCACCAAGTTTTCCTCAAACAATCTAAATGTTCTTTTGGAGCCTCTAAATTCAATTACTTGGGTCATATTGTTGGCAAGGAAGGTGTCAGGTTGGATCCTAAGAAGATTGAAGCTAGCTAGGATTGGCCTCGCCCCAAGACTCTCAAAATCTTGCGTGATTTTCTAGGTTTAACAATTTTGCAAGGAACATTACATGTGAACACTTGACATTTGAATTGGCTTGATTCCTATTTTTGTTGGTGCGTCCCCTTGATGAGCATTATTTGGTGCATACTACTACTATTCTTGGATGAGGGTGAATTTGTTTGGAGAGGCTAATGTCCACATGTTGTAGCATGGTCAACCATGGATTGAGGAGAGATCTAACTAATCAATTATTATAATATTTTTTTGACTTGTCATGGAGTTAGCTAGCAAATAATAATATTTTATTGTATAAGAGAAGCAACTCACTCTATAAAGAAGAGATATCCCTCTCTCTCCATTGTAAAGGGTGGAGAATTTGGGGATTTAGGATCTCTTTGCTTAGGCTACATTGCACAATATTTTGGCAAGCTTAATGGAGAATTTGAGGTATATTTTCATTTGATGTGAGGCTTTATTGTGCACTTATATTTTCTGTGTTGATTTTGTATTAAGAAACCCTTGTAGCATGTTGTGATTGTCATTATAATGAACCATGCTCATTTTGGATGGAATAATGTGAGGTTTCAACCCTCTTATTTCTGTTGTGATTATGTTATCCTACATGATTCTTATTATTGGTTCTTGGAGTCTTAACTAGGATGGGCGTTCGGTCTTTCATCAAATTTAGGTCCTTGAGAACCATTAATTGCGTATGGATTTGACACTTAGAAATCTTTTCCACCATAAGAGATTCGTTAATGAGAAATGTAAGTATTTATAATAACTTTAGAAAAAATGAATTAGTTTTACTTACATAGACTCCCTTAACACTTTAAAAAGTAATTAATCAAATTAATTAAACTATTACAATGATTAGTTCAATAATACACTTTGTTAGCACTAGAAGTCGGCCTCAGATTGCGATGAGGAAAAGCCCGATACCCATCAGTTTAAATGTCACAATTTGTTTATAAAAGGTGATCGAATGGAAGTAAACTTAGAATGATATCGTTTTAACTCAAAAAACTAGGTTGGAACAGCAAAGACATGTGAGGTCTTGATCTAATTTAAGCTAGTAATTTTTCATAGTAGTGAGTAAGTGGAGGGAAAGAAAAAGGAAATAAAGTCTGCTCTAGACCTTCAGTCTTCCAGAAGCCTTTAAAAGGGGAACAATCTTAGCTATGAGATCCTCTCAGATCCGAGAAACTTCAAGAAACTTAAAATGTTGTGAAACCGATATAATCAAACATACATTATATAGTCATTACAACACCCAACTGGATCATCCATGCCTGGGCTTTAAGATTCAGAGGAAAGAGGGAAAGAAGAGGTTGGCTGCCATTAAACAATAAGTCTCAAATATTAGTCTAGAACTAGAGAATCAAAGGCTTGGTTAAAGATTACAATCGGGAGCTTAGCTCTACCATCGATACCTACAAAAATCTCAAAATTGAACATATATACTTTAGAAAAATTTGCTCCCCTGATAGCGGGAGGGTCGTTGAGCTATTTCATTTAAGGCTTTACATGTGCATGATCTTATTATAGACTGAGCACACAGTTTCTTGCCTGACATTGCTTCAGATGGCATGGATTTTGCAGGGAAACTATCCATCGGGGTACCATGGGTTGACTTCTTCTGACCTTCCCCACGCCTTCCATTTATGGGTTGAACTAAGGTTTCAACCACCCACTTAACTTAAATTAACTACTTCCACCATGGAGGGTGGTCGGGACTGAATGTACAGGGGACGACCATGCACCATCTTTCCAAGGCTTGGAGGCTAGCCTCCTTTTCTTTTGGCTTTGCCCTCGATATAACCCGGGGCTATGACCCTATAGCCATATTTAAATATGTTTCGGCATTTTCTTTTCAGGATCCTCATATACTGTGTCCAGGATCCCCGATACCCAGTGTTGCGAAATCACCCTGTTCAAACCAACGACTCAATATTCCATTAGAATCGACGGCCACGATCACTCCCCTAGCCAGCACTTAGCCGTCTATGGAGTGGAAAAGCGCTTAACTTTCCTTCTGGCCCTACTTTCCATATGAAAGTGGGTCATGACCTTGCCCTAAAACTAAAGGCGGCTCATGGATTTTGGGTATCGGCAACGGGGAGGAGTGAAATCCTCACCCTCGAGAATCCCGATTGTCAAAATCGTGATGGGGGCTTCATTGTGTTGGCGCCTCCCTTACTCCTCATCCATATGATCATCGGCTAGGACCATGGGCCCATCCCTGATGTTTCGCATTTCGTGTTTCGGGACTTCAGGCTATGGGTGTATGTGATTGACGAGAAACCCGAAACGGCCACTACTACATATTGACAAATTTGCAGTGACCACTTGCGACGAAAGTACTCTTTCATCGCAACATGTAAGAGAAAAAGATAGTTTTTTCTAAATCCACCCTGTAATCGTCGCTATCTCAACGCCAACAGTTTGACTAAATTAGCATGGTCAAATTTTGTCGCAAGAGAGACGACTGTTGCTTTCCCGTCGCTCTTGCGATGAACTTTGACCATACTAATTTACCCTAAAATTGATCGTTGAAAATGACCTAAACTTCTTGCGATCACTGTAGTTTGTTTGTCGCTCTTGCGATGAACTTTGACCATAATAATTGAAATTGAAATGGATCGTTGAAAATGACCTAAAATAAATAGGTGGCAAAGAAATATTTTTAGGTGACTATCGTCGTAATTGCGATGATAGTGATGTAAAATTGGCCTATAAATATTTGACGACTTAAAGATGTTGCGACAATCTTGCTATAACAACGACGGTTCCGAAAGGGTATTTTTGTGCGAAAAAATGTTGCAGAATGTTGTTAGAGGTGGGGAAAAAAGTAAAGTGGGTGAAAAGGGTGATGGTAGATGTTATTGCCCTTGTAAAAAATGTTGTCTCATACGTCCCGTAAGAATTTTAATAGAAACAACTACAAAACATTGTAAGAAATCTAGTCACATTGATGGCAGATCGAATGAATATCGTCCCATGGTAATTAGCTATATATTCATTATATTTTTTTATTTTGTCAATTTTATATAAAATTTTATATATGTATATATATTGTTTTAATGTTTGTTATAGTATACACTAATTTTGCATGATTGTTTGTAATTATAAAGTTAGATTTTCCCTCTAACTTTCCACAGAATATTGCACCAAGTATTAGTAGAAATGATGTTGTACATGCTTAGGAACATCATCATGACTAAGCAAATGAGGATCTCATGGAAGAAAATGATGGGACAAATCAAGTTGATGATCCCATGGAAGAAGATGATGGGACAAATCAAATGATCCAAGATTTGTTTTTGCAGCCAGATGAGGATGGGGAAAATGCTGGTATTTATGATGAACCTCTATTAGAAAAGGCAAATAAACGAATTTATGAAGGATCAAGAGAAAATCTTCTCTCTGGTACATTGTTGTTGGTGAACTTAAAGGTTATGAATAATTTGTCAAACACTTGTATGACACAGATACTAAGGTATGTAATATGTTGCATCTCATACTACACATAAATGTTGATTTTTTTATAGTTGTTTTTAGTGTTAATTAATGTGTAAAATAAGAATGCAATTTTTACAATTAATATTCTTACATTAACTAGTTGTTTTCTATGTTGTAGATTGTTAGGTGAATTTTTGTTCCCATCGTCAAATATTTTACCTCGCACATATTGAGATTTGCATGCCATTATGAAAGACATTGGAATGGATTATCAAACTATAGATTCATGTCCTAATAACCATATTATATATTATGGACAACATGCTTCGAAAACCGAATGTCTGCAATGTATTATCAGTAGATATCGAACTGATCAAGTAACAAAAAGGGTGCCTTGAAAGGTTCTTCGTCATATTCCCATAATTCCACGTTTGCAGCGATTGTTCAGGTGCGAAAGCATAGAAAAATTTATGGATTACCATGCACGTAACAGAAGTGGAGATGGTGTTCTTTGAATGCCTGTTGATGGTTCTGCATTTAGGTAAATTGAGGAAAAATGGGCAGATTTCAAAGATGAACCTTGTAATGTTAGGCTTTCATTGGCAGCTGACGGTGTTAATCCATTCAGAGAGCTTAGGTCTATTTACTCAGTGTGGCTTATTTTTTTTATCAACAATAACATTCCTCATTGGATGTCAATAAAGAGGGAGCACATAATGTTGACAATGATTGTTCCAAGTATTTGTTTACATTAATTTTTTGAATTTAACATTTTCATTTGTTTCAATTTTTGCATAATATCT
>JZKD02S0906325.1:87552-107771 GCA_000966675.3 Picea glauca
CACTTTTGGGGATGTCTGAAGCCCTACACATCTTCCAGGTGGATATTAGTGGCCTCTCATTTAATCCAACTGGCTTATTTTGTATGTTTTCATGTCAGCACATCTTGTTGTACTTCCAGGGTCATTTTGGAGGCCTAACCAATGTTTTTTTGGCTCGCCCCAGTCAAATTGTAGACATAGTCAGAGTTTGATGGCAGAATGTGTAGTTCTCTGAAAGACCTTTCCAACATCCTATCACGCGCCTAAAACGGAGGTCGTATGCAAAAGTTACAAGCTCGAGAAGTTGAGGTACCAACTTACCCATACAGGCCCACATGAATTTTGATGTTTTTCCTCCTAGGCTTAAGTTTTTGGATGTCTAGGGTTTTGGAATTCATGAGTAATATCAAAAAGGCCTCTAAGGCCTCAATGTAATTCATTCTTCTCAGACGGATGCGCGTAGCAGCCACATCTCTTATGAGAGATAGCCACCACCATTCGAGCAAGTGTTTCAGTTCTGCAGTTTTACAGTTTTAGCCTATTTCATTTATTTAATAGAAGATATTATTCACTGGATATCTTTGTTATTCTTCATATCTCTATGTTTATTGTATTCAGTCTGTAATCAGTTCGTTCCGCTCCTAAATCTGGATCAGTGGTATCAGAGTGCTCTGCTCTTCATTTATTTTTCTTTGTGCATGTCCCCGACAAGATCTGGGTACAAGAAGTTGGGACTCGAACCAATCGATTCGTTGCAATATCAGTCGCGTCGAGCCGGACAACAACCCATGGGGGACGAAAATAAATATGATGGAGTAGGAGATCCTATTAAAATGTTGCTCGAGGAAGCCCTCGCGTGACAAAGGAACGAAATGATGGACAACTTTGCGTAGATCCTTCGACGATTGCCCACAGGTGAAGCATCTTCATCAAACGACCATGCAACCCCCTTTAAGGTACAAGTAAATTTTGATATTCCATTATTTGAAGGACTGATAGATGCGAATGTTGTAGATAAATGGTTGAATCTGCTCGAAGGTTATTTTTCGGTCCACAATTTTTTCGATAGGGAAAAGATTACTTTTGCATGCCTCAAGGTCGTCCCCCATGTTAAGGAATGGTGGGATACTTACTCTGAGAAAAGGGTCGTAGAGGAATCTGCAATATTTGTGGTGGCCTCTACATGGGATTCCTTCGGGGATGCCATTAAAGAAAAATACTACCCGGTTGGGAGATACGAGGACCAGTATACCAGATGGACCACCCTGCATCAAGAAACGAACCAAACAATACCATATTTCACCAATATTTTCCAAGCCCTGCGCACCAAATTGGGTATCAAAGACTCTGAGTGTCATCTGGTGCTCAAATACCGTGGTTGTTTGCATATATACATTCAAACATAAATGGCGTTTCTAGACATCGCCTCACTGGTCACGGCTTATAGATACACTATCATGATCGAGCAAAAATTCAAGCAAAAGAGGCAAGAGTTTGGATCTACAAACTCCTCACAACCGAAGCAGGGCAAAGGTGGCCCCAACCCACACAACAAGGGACCGATCCGAGATGGCTTCTCGCAGGAGAACTAGTCCAAGCCGCAACAAAAGAAGGGAAATGAGAAGATAAAGAAGGACACGGGAAAATGGTTTGAGTACCATAAAATCCCTTGGAACAACATTGAAGAATGTCACTCCAAGCGGTCACTCGTGGCCGAGCTAAAGGCTTCCGAGTCGGAGGATGATTCTGATTCTAAATCAAATCCCTAAGGAGGGAAGCAGATTATCAATGTTGAACCCAGTGCCATTGTCGCTACCACCAAAATTCGGCCAAGTGAACCAGAAGAACCAAAGGAAGGGGAACGCCTCTTTTACTCACAGATGTGGGTAAAGGGGCCTCCACTTCATTTCATTGTTGATAGAGGCAATCAAAAGAACCCGATTTTAGAAGAGGTTGTCAAGAGACTGGACCTGCCAACGACACTGCACCCGCAGCCCTACACCATCGGTTGGCTTCGCCAAGGAAGAGATCTTTGTGTGAGCCAACAGTGTCGTCTACCCTACGACATTAAGCCTTTCAAATATGAGGTATTGTGTGATATTTCTCCCCTTGAAGTTTGTGATGTTCTTTTAGGACAACCATATTTGTGGAAGCATCATGTTGTGTATGACTCTAGACCCCGCAATGTTATTATTACTTTGGGTAGACAATTGTACAGGATACCAGAGGTAGCGTCGCCTACAACTATTTCTTTAATCATTTCTAAGCAATGAAGTAAGGTCATTTCACAAACTAGGAAGTTAGTCTTCTTTGTGATCCATGCTCAAAGTAAGCAAAAGGTCATCGCCACATTTGTGGCCTCTACACAGAGCCTCTCTTTGTAGCAAAAGAAAGTGGACGGGATCGTGGAAGAATACAGAGACATCTTCTCCTCACCCATCGGGGTACCGATGCACTGCCAAGTCGAGCATCCAATTGATCTGACCCCTGATGCACCTCTACCTAATTGACCAGTCTATCATCACTCGCTGATGGAAACTGATGAAATCAGGCGTCAGATGCAAGATCTTCTTCAAAAGGGGCACATCATACCCAACTCCTCCCCTTGCGGAAGCCTAATTGTACTGGTGCACAAGAAGGATGGGACTTGGTGACTCTGCATTGATTACATAGCCTTAAACAAAATCACAATCAGGAACCGGTACCCAATTCTGAGGATCGATGACCTTCTTGACCAACTCAAGGGGAAAAATTTCTTCAGCAAGATTGACCTAAAGTTTGGCTACCACCAGGTTCCCATCAAACCAACTGATGTATGGAATACAACCTTCAAATCTAAACAAGGTCTCTTCAAATGGATGGTCATGCCCTTTGGCCTAACAAATGCACCAGCCACTTTCATGAGGTTGATGGATGATGTATTGCGACCCTTCACCAACTCCTTTGTCATGGTATATTTGGATGACATCCTCATCTTCGACAGAACTTGGGAGGAGCACATGCGGCATATTCAACAGGTTTTGAGCACTCTGTGGCAGCACAAGCTATATGTCAACTTGGAAAAATTCTCTTTTGGCATGAACAAGGTCCAATACTTGGGCTACATTGTTGATGAGCATGGGGTACATGTTGATCCAGCTAAGATCCAAGTCATTTGTGACTAGCCAGCCCCGACCACACTAACTGAGCTTTGGAGCTTCTTGAGACTGGCCAACTTCTACCGACGATTCGTGTTGGGATGCTCCCATATTTCATGGGCCCTTAGCCAGGTGACCAAGGTTGGTGGCAGGGCAACATTTGTGTGGGGGAAGGAACAACAATGAGAATCCAATGATCTAAAGCATCACTTGTGCTCAAATCTAGTACTCTCCTTGCCCGATATGCAACAACTGTTCGAGATTGAGACTGATGCATCTGACTATGTTGTAGGCACAGTTGTCACTCAACATGGCCATCCAATGGAATACCATAGTGAGACACTCTCATACACTGTCCGGAAATACCCCATCTATGACAAGGAAATGTATTCCATTGTACAAGCCTGTCGTCAATGGAAACATTACATTCTGGGAAAGGAGACGATCATCCACATTGATCACAAGCCCCTGTAGTTCATACAGACATACGGGAAATTGCAAAATGATTGCCATCAAAAGTGTTCCACCTACCTGTAGCAGTTCCATCTCAACATCAAGTATAAGACAAGGATCTCAAATCATGTCGTTGACTGCCTCAGTCGACCTCCTGTGGCTGCACTCACCAATGTGCTCCATTCCTGTGTACATGAGGCATCTAAGTGGCCCCAACTTTATCAGCAAGATCCAAACATCTCCACCACCTATCAACTCTTGGGTACATGTGCGATTGTCACTGATTTTCACATTTAGGACGAACCATTATGCCATTTGGGCCATCTCTATGTTCCTACAAGCGAGCGTGCAAAGTTGATCTGGGAAGCCCACTACAGTCGGATGGCAAGACATTTTGGCGTGGAGAAAACTCTGGTTGTTCTTCAGAAAAGCGAAAATGGAGGTTTGGCCAATTAGACCTAGGATCGGGAAGGCGAAGGTTTAGTGATGGGAAAAAGGGAGAAGCCATCAGCCTTAAGGAAAATGGAGAAGCTTTGGACTGACTTCTTTCAGGCACATCTTGTCAGGGAAAAGTAGTAGACACAAGGAAAACAAGGAAAGATAAAATACACCGAGAAGGGAAAAACTGTGATCGGATCTATAAAAAGATGGGGGGGAAGACAAACAACCGCAGATTTAGACAAAAAGCACCCTCCATGAGAACAAGACAAGTTTAATTTCTAACAAACTCCAAATCTATTTGAATACTCAACCAAATTGAGAAGAAATTTATTTCATTTCATTAAAATTTTATAAATCTATCCAAATTTTGTGAAATAGTTGCTAGAACCTAAAATATCTTTGTATAGTCTTCAACAAACATCTCCTATAATAAGTGAATTTATTGAATATTGTAAAGGTAATTATAGTTTCTATTAGTTAAATGTAAGTTATTGAATTTACAAACTCATCAAAATCTACATTAATGATTTAAGTGATCCTTCTATCTTTCGATGTATGAGTTTTTCCTTCCAACTATTGAAAAACAATATTCAACTTATCATACTAAGATATATTAAATTGAAGGATATAGGAGATTTTAAGTTTGACATTTCATCTTCTGATCATGTCTTCGTTATCCCAAAGCCATCCATAATCCCAAAGTGTGCATTGATTTCAACTCATGGATTATTCTATTCATGTTCATGTTCGTGATGTTCATGTTGGTTTCTCCCTTTATAAAACCGTGTAAATCTATGTTTCCTAGAAATATCCTCGTAGCGGTACTTTTATGTGGAATTAGTTCTTAGAAGAATAGAGATACATAGTTATTTCTATTTACTGTTTCTGAGAGTTGTCTTTTGAGAATAGATTTATTTCCATTTAGATTAGATTTATTTGTTATAACAAAAATAGTGGAAATCAAAACACTTTGAAATTCATACATTCATCAACATAAAATGTAGAAACAATGAGATTCATAAAAAACGTTTCATGATATATGTATATATATATATATATATATATATATATATATATATATAACATTGTCTAAATTGTACATTTTTTACAAAATGGCACATCGTGCCCAATATACAAAACGACAACAAGTGCCTTAACATTAAAAAAGCTGCCATATGGTGGCCTAGATACAAAATTATAGTCATGGGTCACTCATTGACCACTACCACACTCGCCACCCTCAGGAGCATCCTGGAAATCGATATTTTTTCTCTTGCTCGAAGAAGCATCTTGAGTGGTTTTGTGCCTGGGCGTGGTTCGTCGCTCCGGAGATTGGACAACGAAAAAAAAATGTTATAAGTTTTTTTCCACAATAGATTAAAATACTTACAAAATGATACTTTGTAAATCAACATAAGACAACTCAACACAGATGGTACTGACAATCACAAGGGTCTTTCCCTCATCCGAGACCCTAATCTCTCATCGATGCCACACTACGTCAGTTTCAAGGATCAAATCATGAAATTTAAACAAGTATGCATAAAATCAATTCCATTCATGATAGATAAAAATTGATCATCAACATATTATCTCACTGTGAATATCTCAGGCAACAATGGAGAGTTTTTGGCAGGAGAAGCGCTCGATTGTACAACCTGCTCCAAAGAAACATCTATTGTGGCATCCTCGATGGATGGCGCAGATGGAAATGGTGGTGGGGGTGGCTGGCGTATAGGTGCATCCACTGTGGGTGGATGTGATGGAAGAGTTGGTGACGATGGGTGGCATGTGGGTGCAACCACTAAGGATGCATGGAATGTGAAATATGGTCGGGGTGAGTGGTGATGAAACCCCACGGGATGTACAAGTGTTGGCATAACCCTTGGCCTGGAAATAGGTAACCCAAAATTCGTGGAAGGGCGCCCAAGGACTAGACTAGTACTATAACTAGAGAAAAGATCAACAACCTGGATAAGTATTAATAATGTTGTTATTGGTACCAAATAGTAAAATTCAACAACATAAATACAAGAAATTCGAGATTTAAATTAGATTTAACTCAACACATGATACTTATGAAGCAGGTGACTTGTCCATCCCAAGTGGACATTGCTCAGTACCACCTGGTACCACAACCTATAGAAACACAAGAACATTATAAATTTGAGGATGACAGAAAATAAAGAAATCATTATTGTGAATTTATCAAATGTGACACATATGTGTGTATGTAGTACACCGAATGAGGAGGTTGCCTCTACTGTTGCATCAGTAGTGGAGACAAACTCTAATGCATCTATCAACATAGAGGGTCTATTATAGGGGCGTAGAAAATGCAAAATATCATACAATAAAAATAGAAATAAATACATATAATTTTATATAAATATATAACGATGAAGAACATAGCGATGGTTAAGATACTAACCTCCTCCATGAAGCTCTGAAGTCCACTGGTTGCCATAGGCCCATAGCATGTCTACCTACAACTCGAGCATCTGTGAGGCTCACATGAACAACTTCTTTGTCCATGTGCCCTATCCTCGCTACACTCTTCTTTAGGGGTTGAAGGTTTGACCCCTCTGCCAATGTCACCAGTAGGCACCTCCTATTGAGATAGTGCAACACAACTACCATGATGCAATAGAATCCGAGTCAAGGCTGATAAAGCTACATGTGCATGATGCAAGCCCTCTGCAATGGGAGGATGTTGGGAAGGGGGGTTATGATTTCTCCTAGTAGGAGGAGGGCCTATCATGGGATCACACTTAACATTCTCTCGCTCCTATGCAGACCCTCTACCCACCCCTTGGAAATCACCAATGTCGAAGTAGTTCACGTGGTGACTCAAAATAAATTCCTCCCATAATTTCCTTAAGAAATATAAGGGCACCTCCTTGTTATTGCAAGGAGTTTTATCAAATCCCATGAACCACCTATCCATCCAATTAGCATTAAATCATGGATAAATGCACCAGTCCATACAAATGTGTTTCTTGGTGACACGTGGTTGTTCTCTAGTTCGAGGATCAACAAAAAGAGACATCATATCTTGTTTTGAAATATACAAGTCTCTAACTTGGTTTTTGTTGAGTTTAGTCTTGTAAAACTCGAACATCCTAGCTCTGCATTCAGAAATAGAAGTTAATTTTCCTTGGGCACTTACAATGGACGTTACAATGGCATCCAACAAAGTGGCCAAGGACTCTCGTCTATGTTCTCTTGTGCCCCTTAATTAATGGACAAGTGATCTCAAAGTGTTCAACCCCTCATAAATCTGTGTGTTTATGCTTGGTGGTTGTGGTGGGTTGGCATTTTCTGTGTCTCAGTGTGCTTGTGCACGATTTTCATTGTCTTTGGATTCCATCTTAATAATATTTTCTACAATTTAATAAGGCATGACATATAAATTAGGTCAGTTTATTTAATTAAAATAGAAAGTTATAACCAACATGCAAATATATATTTTAACAAATTAAAAAAACAATAAAATAATGAAGTGCACATGCATGCATTATTTTATATTCATAATAGATTTATATTTTCTATTGTGAACACTATGAGAATTTGACAGATGAATAATATATGAAAGAAAAAATGTGGATACCATCAAGAATGATGATGAAACGATACAATTATTTCCATTGAACTATGAAGACCCTAGCAAGGAAAATTTTAGGGGCTAAATTTCACCCATGGGCTAATTTTCCATGTTTTTTCCCCAAAAAAGATTCGCCAATTTCGATTATTTCTAAAAATTATTCACCCAAATTTTATAGAATAAAATTATTCTACCTTAAAATAGCCCAAATTTTATTGAAACTATAAAAAATCCTTCGAAATTTTAATATTTTTACAAAAATATCCCCAAACATTTTACACTTTGAATATTAAGGACTATTAAAATTCGTCAAAATTTCTACATTTTGAGATAAATTTCCATCCTTAAAATTATCTCTGGACCCTAGAGAAGTGTTTCTAGTGTTTGCAAAGTTCCTAAGCATGGTTAAAGAAATGAAGGAACTTTATGATGTTGTTTAGAGAAGGGTTGAACGAAGCATACAACACAATGATGTTCTCCTTATAAAAAAAAAATAAAAAATATTAGTAAAATTTATGAATAAGAAAATAGAAGATATGAAAGCGCACTTATGAAAAAGATATTACAAACAACAATTTCATTTGAAAAAATAAGAGGAAAGAAAAATTACATTGTTTGCACATCGTTACATTGTTTGCACATATATAGAGTTGGAGGGACGCATTAAAGTGAAAACGGAGAGTTATGCACAGCTATAGAGTTGGTATACATCAAAATCAACTCTAGGTAAAAGAGAAACCCACAAAATGACTGACCACGTTATCTACTTTTATGAATAAATAACTGACCACGTCCACCTCACTGACCACGTTATATACTTTTATGAATAAATATCTTATCAAAATGAAGAAACCGCGTAAACTGTGGGCCCTAATTCCATGGACTATAGCTACATGGTCATTCATTATTATTGCAAAGGACGAATGAAATGCTAATCTGATTAATACCCCGGAAATCCGGAGACTAGGGCTTGTGTGTAGGAAATACGCGGGAAAACACAGAGACATGTTGAGAAAAAGACTCTTCTTTTTCTTTCTTTTATTATTGATTTAGACATTACGCCAATGGTCAACAGATTCTTTTTAAATTGAGACAGTCTGCCAGCATTATTGATTTAGACATTACGCCATTGATACAGTCTGACAGTAGTTGGGTTGATACAGTCTGATAGTAGTCCGCCAATAGTTGATGGCTGACATATTTTATTATGTGAGACAGTCCGCCAATAGTAGTCCGCCAACATTGGGCGGGCGTTTGCCCCTGTGCATCATCAACGACATGCTGTTGGGATGGAAAATGGACGTGGGTAACAGGTTGGGAATACCCAGGATGAAGTTCGGCACTAGGTGCTTTGAGTTAGAAGAGTTTCTAAGTATGGAAACATTGCCTTTTTTTGGAGGAGTTTAGTGCATCTGGATATGTGACGTTGAAGAGAATATAGAAATTTGTAAAAACTTTAAATTAAATTTATAGTATAAAAAACCAAGTATTACCATCATTTTATTTTATTTTAGTTCATCAATTTTGTAGTTTAATTACTTTTCAAAATACAAAATTATCCATTTTTGAAATATTTTAATTTTTTAAAAGACAAGTGTAATAAAGTTAATATTTTGTTTTCATTGTATTAAAGGGCGTGTAAGTATTGAGAGACTCTGAAAATTGTTGAGGGACTAGGTTAAAGGGTGGGAGAGAGTGTCTTGGGGGATTTCCTCTTCCTTGGGTCTTTGTATTAAGCTCTCTCAGGCTGCTAGGAGTGGAATTTACATAGCTTCTGGTGGGTTTAACAATGTTGGCTAAAAAGGAATTGAAGCAATTTAACAATGGTGGATCATTGCATTTTTGAAGATTTTTTTATAGAAATTGCTACCAATGAATTCATCTTTGAATCTAATTTGTAATAATATAATAATTTTATATTTTTGTTAAGAATTACTATTTTTTAATATTTTTGTTCTAAACTTCATCACTTAAAAATTTTATTGTTATCAAAATACTTGCAATGAAAATTCAATATCATCAAAATTACTCAAAAAAATAAAAAAAAGAGTTTATTTCCTCAAAATTGATGCCACAAAAATGTGTCAATATGACACTATTTTTTATTCTTTTGTTATATTTTGATAAATAATAAAAAGTATTACTGAAATCCTAATAATCAACAAAATTAGTCTATGCAATATTGTGTAGATTCTGCGGCCACACATGTGTGTGTCTCATTATGATTACCTAAAATTTTAAATTATACGAACTTAATAAATATCACATTTATCCCACAATATGTGTGTGTCTCATTATGGTTACATGAAATTTTAAAGTATACAAACTTAATAAATATCACATTTATCCCACAATATGTCCAGAAATAATATTTTTGAAATATGAACATAAATATAATGGTAATTCTCTACAAATCCAAGCAAGAGTGTTACCATTTTCATGTTTTCACCATGTATCTAGTATTTCATATATTGGAGTGGATATATCCATTTGCCACATTGCCAACTTAAGAGAATTGTGTGTCAACGTGGAAAATTTAATGTATGTGTAAAAAGCTCAAAGGAGGATCACATGTGAGGTGAGTATTAAGTGTTGAGGAACTATCTCAGTGCATACTAGTTACTTGGTTAGTGTAAGAGTATTGCATGGCTAAGAGAGCCTCAAATGGTGTGACGATACATGTCAAAGTATGGTGATGTTTTCAAGAGGTAGTTCTTGGAAAGAGCATGAAGTTCACTAAAGATTTGTTGGGTTCGACAATTGGGCTTGGTCTCTTATGTAATCTCTTGTAGTTATATTAAAGTTTTTATGATGTTGCATGTAACAAGTGTATGGTTGTAAATCATATATAGACACGTGTACCCCTAATTTCGTTGTGTTGTATTAGAATCATGATTTGGAGTTCAAAAGTATGTATAGGACGATGAGTGTGGGCGTGTTTACTTGCACTTATTACTAGAAGACTACTTAGATTTGTTTGATAGCCTTAGAGGCTTGCTTGCTAGTGTTGCGAGCGAGGAACAAGCTTTCAATGTTTTCTGGCCGGTCAGGAAGGCGATGAAAAAGGCCCAGAGGAAACATGTGAGGCACATTATTCGATTGGTCTGGTATCCCAACCTGATCGTTTGCTTTTTCGGGTGGCTGTGACGAGCCAGGACGATTGACGATTGACTTTTGCATAGAGAAGATGCCTTTTCCACCCTTCAGCATAGAGGAGAAGATGGCTTTTCCACGCTTCAGCATAGAGGAGTAGATGGTTTTTCCACCCTCGTCTTCTGCCTTTTCTGTTACCTGTGGCGTCTGAGGGATATCAATCCTGGAGTCGCCCATGATGCAGCAGGGCCGTATTCCTTTAATGATTTAGCCTCCTTAGCACCAACTAAAAATCAATACTGATATGACCGGAAATCTACAGATCCAAATAGCACAAGATAGGGGACGACCAGGCAATTTCCTCCGAGTAAATGGCGACCTTATGGATAGTTCAGTTCTGAGACATGCTTGAAGATTGCGAAAATTGTTATGGATAGTTCAGTTCCGAGACATGCTTACAGATTCTAGAATCTGTCCTTCCGTTTTCCATCGATGGGGAAACGGGGCCGTGTAGTATGCCTACACGAATGAAATGTTAAGGAGACTAATACCAGGGACTAGGGAGACTAGGGCTGGCTTCAGTGTAGGAAATGTGACATTAAAGTCTTGGAAATCGTACATGATGTTGATTGTGATTACTGAATTCGATCAAATTATTTTAAAATAGAAATTTGATAAAAAATTGTGTAAGGGTCATTTGAATTGATTTGTGATTTATTAGTTTGATGTGAAAATATGTGGATGGTTATGTGAAGTAAGTGTTTATTGCTTGTATGTGTTTGGGGTGATATTGTTTTGGTGAGACTAAACATTGTAGTTGTCAATCCACTTGCATTAAAGAATTCAGTCAATCCACTATCCATTGTAATGAGACCAGTTGTCAATCCAATCCACTATACATTGTACATTGTGGTGGATGATGGTGATTGTGATCACTGAATTCGAAGGACCAAACTCACTTTGGTATGGATGCCCTGTGGTATCATGTTTGTTTACCATTTCTTAAGTGGAAGGTCATCTGTGGTATCATGTTTGTTTACCATTTCTTAAGTGGAAGGTCATCTTTACTCTATCACAACGTAGTATTTTATTATTTGAACACATTTACTCTTTGTTTATCCATATGCTTATTACCTGACTCATTTTGTACATCACATAATGCTTTTGTCTTTGGGTGTAATGATATAATTCGGTGTTGAGAATATGTTTAATGGTGGGTTATTACAAATGTGTGTATAGGGTGAAGAAGTAAAGTTTGATAATGAATTTTGGAATAAGATATGTTGAAGCAATGGTGCATATAATATTTGGTTAAGAGTTTAAAATGGTTAGACCAAAACATTTCAAAAAAAATAGACTTGAGACATTATGTCGGTTTATTTTAGGTTAGAATTTTTTAGATTGAGAGTTTATTATAGTGGAAAGATTAATGAAGTAAAAACTCTTAACACAGAGTTTAAAAGTGCCAACTAGAATAATATGATTTATTTTTGGGGAGGGGCAAAAAATACATTAATCTTTCATTTGAGATTTTATGAGTTAAAATGAGTTAAAATGAACTCTCTACCCATAAGAAATTGTCTCAAGGAGAGTCTTTAGTCAATGAAAACAATAGAGTTTGTTGCAATTTAACAACAGTGTATCCTTGCACTTTTGAAGATATTCTATGGAACTTGCTACCAATGAATTAATCATTGAATCTAATTTGTAATGATATGAGAATTTTAGATTTTTGTTAAGAATTACCATTTTTTAATATTTATATTCTAAACTTTATCACTTAAGAATTTTATTGTTATCAAAATAGTTGGAATGAAAATTCAATATCATCAAAATTACAAAAAAAATAAAAAATAAATAAGAGTTTATTTCCTCAAAAGGTATTTTTAATTTTCTTTGTGATGATCACATGAAATAGAAAATTGATGCCACAAAAATGTGTCAATATGACACCATTTTTTCTTCTTTTATTATATTTTGATAAATAATGAAAAATATTACTGAAATCCTAATAATCAACAAAATTATGCCATGCAATACTCTGTAGATTTTGCGCCCACACACACACATATGTGTGTGTGTGTCATTATGGTTACCTAAAATTTTCAAGTATACGAACTTAATAAATATCAAATTTATCCCACAATATGTCTAGAAATAATATTTTTGAAATATGAGCATAAATATATTGGTAATTCTCTACAAATCCAAGTAAGACTCTTACCATTTTCATGTTTTCACCATGTAGCTAGTACTGCATATGTTGGAGTGGATATATCTATCTTCCACATTGCCAACTTAAGAGAATTGTGTCTCAACATCGAAAAGTTAATGTATGTGTGAAAATCTCGAAGGGGGATCACATGTAAGGTGATTATTAAGTGTTGAGGAACTATCTTGGTGCATACTAGTTACTTGGTTAGTGTAAGAGTATTGCATGGCTAAGAGAGCCTCAAATGGTGTGACGATACATGTCAATGTATGGCGATGTTTTCAAGAGATAGTTCTTGGAAAGAGCATGAAGGTCACTAAAGATTTGTTGGGTTCGACAATTGGGCTTGGTCTCTTATGTAATTTCTTGTATATTAAAGTTTTTATGATGTTGCATGTAACAAGTGTATGGTTGTAAATTATACATAGGCATGTGTACCCTTAATTTGGTTGTGTTGTATTAGACTCATGGTTTGGAGTTCAACAATATGTATAGGAGAATAAGTGTGGGCATGTTTAGTTGCATTTATCACTAGAAGACTACTTATATTTGTTTGATAGCCTTGGAGGCTTGCTTACTAGTGTTTTAGGAAGGAGGAGTTCATGAAGTTGATGTGGATCTAAGGAACTTGAAGCAATAATTACAATGATGATGTTCATTTCTACATTGACTTGATAAGGAAGGTTGTTCACTTGTAAAGGAATTGTTAACACTTGTTTGTCAAGTTGATCCAGGTGGATATTGGTGGCCACCCACCTATTCCAACTGGCTCCACTTGTCTGTTTTTTGTTCAACACGTTCTTCTATACTTCTTTGTAATTGTGGGTTCTACACTTTTGGGGATGTTTGAAGCCCTACACATCTTCCAGGTGGATATTAGTGGCCTCTCATTTAATCCAACTGGCTTATTTTGTATGTTTTCATGTTATCACATCTTGTTGTACTTCCAGGGCGGTTTTGGAGGCCTAACCAATGTTTTTTTGGCTCACCACAGTCAAATTGTAGACGGAGTCAGAGTTTGATGGAAGAATGTGTAGTTCTCTGAAAGACCTTTCCAACATCCTATCGCGCGCCTAAAACGGAGGTCGTATGCAAAAGTTACAAACCCGGGAAGTTGAGGTACCAACTTACCCATACGGGCCCACATGACTTTTGACGTTTCACCTCCTAGGCTTAGGTTTTTGGATGTCTAGGGTTTTGGAATTCATGAGTAATATCAAAAAGGCCTCTAGAGCCTCATTGTAATTCATTCTTCCAGACGGATGCGCGTAGCAACCACATCTCTTATGAGAGATAGATACCACCATTCGAGCAAGTGTTTCAGTTCTTTAGTTTTATAGTTTCAGCCTATTTCATTTATTTAATAGAAGATATTATTCATTGGATATCTTTCTTATTCTTCATATCTCTGTGTTTATTGTATTCAGTCTGTAATCAGTTCGTTACGCTCCTAAATTTGGATCAGTGGTATCAGAGTGCTCTGCTCTTCATTTATTTTTCTTTGTGCATGTCCCTGACAAGATCTGGGTACAAGAAGTTGGGACTCAAACCATTCGATTCGTTGCAATATCAGTCGCGTCGAGCCCAACAACAACCCAAGGGGGACAAAAATAAATATGATGGAGTAGGAGATCCTATTAAAATGTTGCTCGAGGAATCCCTCGCGTGACAAAGGAATGAAATGATGGACAAATTTGCGTAGATCCTTCGACAGTTGCCCACAGGAGAAGCATATTCATCAAATGGCCATGCAACCTCGTTCAAGGTACAGGTAAATTTTGATATTCCATTATTTGAAGGACTGATAGATGCGGATGTTGTAGATAAATGGTTGAATCTGCTCGAAGGTTATTTTTCGGTCCACATTTTTTTTGCTAGGGAAAAGATTACTTTTTCACGCCTCAAGGTCATCCCCCATGTTAAGGAATGGTGGGATACTTACTCTGAGAAAAGGGTCGTAGAGTAATCTGCAATATTTTTGGTGGCCCCTACATGGGATTCCTTCGGGGATGCCATTAAAGAACAATACTACTCAGTTGGAAGATACAAGGACCAGTATACCAGATGGACCACCCTGCATCAAGAAACAAACCAGACAGTACCATATTTCACCAATATTTTCCAAACCCTGCGCACCAAATTGGGTATCAAAGACTCTGAGCGCCATCTGGTGCTCAAATATCGCGATTGTTTGCATAGATACATTCAAACATAAATGGATTTTCTAGACATCGCCTCATTGGTCACGGCTTATAGATACGCTGTCAAGATCGAGCAAAAATTCAAGAAAAAGAGGCAAGAGTTTGGATCTGAAAACTCCTCACAATCGATGCAGGGAAAAGGTGGCCCCAATCTACACAACAAGGGACCAATCTGAGATGGATTCTCTCAGGAGAACCAGTCCAAGCCGCAACAAAAGAAGGGAAATGAGAAGATGAATAAGGACTCGGGAAAATGGTTTGAGTACCATAAAATCCCTTAGAACAACACTGAAGAATGTCGCTCCAAGCAGTCACTGGTGGCCGAGCTAAAGGCTTCCAAGTCAGAGGATGATTCTGATTCTAAATCAAATCCCTAAAGAGGGAAGCGGATTATCGATGTTGAACCCAGTGCCATTGTCGCTACCACCAAAATTCGGCCAAGTGAACCAGAAGAACCAAAGGAAGGGGAACGCCTCTTTTACTCACAGATGTGGATAAAGGGGGCTCCACTTCATTTCATTGTCGATAGCGGCAATCAAAAGAACCTGATTTTAGAAGAGGTTGTCAAGAGGCTGGACCTGCCAACGACACTGTACCCGCAGCCCTACACCATCGGTTGGTTTTGCCAAGGAAGAGATCTTCGTGTGAGCCAACAATGTCGTCTACCCTACGACATTAAGCCTTTCAAATATGAGGTATTGTGTGATATTGCTCCCCTTGAAGTTTGTGATGTTATTTTAGGACAACCATATTTTTGGAAGCATCATGTTGTGTATGAGTCTAGACCCCGCAGTGTTATTATTACTTTGGTTAGACAATTGTACAAGATACCAGAGGTAGCGCCGCCTACCGCTATTTCTTTAATCTTTTCTAAGCAATAAAGTAAGGTCGTTTCACAGACTAGGAAGTTAGTCTTGTTTGTGATCCATGCTCAAAGTAAGAAGAAGGTCATCGCCACATTCGTGGCCTCTACACAAAGCCTCTCTTTGTAGTAGAAGAAAGTGGACGGGATCGTGGAAGAATATAGAGACATCTTCTCCTCACCCATCGAGGTACCGAAGCACTACCAAGTCGAGCATCCAATTGATCTGACCCCTGATGCACCTCTACCTAATGGACCAGTCTATCATCACTTGCTGATGGAAAATGATGAAATCAGGCGTCAAATCCAAGATCTTCTTCAAAAGGAGCACATCATACCCAACTCCTCCCCTTGCAGAAGCCTAATTGTATTGGTGCATAAGAAGGATGGGACTTGGCGACTCTGCATTGATTACATAGCCTTAAAAAAAATCACAATTAGGAACCGGTACCTAATTCCCAGGATTAATGACCTTCTTGACCAACTCAAGGGGGAAAATTTCTTCAGTAAGATTGACCTAAAGTCTAGCTACCACCAGGTTCCCATCAAACCAACTGATGTATGGAATACATCCTCCAAATCTAAACAAGGTCTCTTCGAATGGATGGTCATGCCCTTTGGCCTAACAAATGCACCAGCCACTTTCATGAGGTTGATGGATGATGTATTGCAACCCTTCACCAACTCCTTTGTCATGGTATATTTGGATGACATCCTCATCTTCGACAGAACTTGGGAGGAGCACATGCGTCATATTCAACAGGTTTTGAGCACTCTGTGGCAGCACAAGCTATATGTCAACTTGGAAAAATTCTCTTTTGGCATGAAGAGGGTCCAATACTTGGGCTACATTGTTGATGAGCATGGGGTACATGTTGATCCAGCTAAGATCCAAGTCATCTGTGACTAGCCAGCCCCAACCACAGTAACTGAACTTTGGAGCTTCTTGAGACTGGCCAACTTCTACCGACGATTCGTGTTGGGATGCTCCCATATTTCATGGGCCCTTAGCCAGGTGACCAAGGTTGGTGGCAGGGAAACATTCATGTTGGGGAAGTAACAACAATGAGAATTCAATGATCTAAAGCATCGCTTGTGCTCAGATCTAGTACTATCCTTGTCTGATATGCAACAACTATTCGAGATTGAGACTGATGCATCTGACTATGCTGTAGGTGCAGTTCTCACTCAACATGGTCATCCAATGGAATACCATAGTGAGACACTCTCATATACTTTCCAAAAATACCCCATCTATGACAAGGAAATGTATTCCATTGTACAAGCCTGTCGTCAATGGAAACATTACATTATGGGAAAGGAGACGATCATCCACATTGATCGCAAGCCCCTGTAGTTCATACAGGCATACAGTAAATTGCAGAATGATCACCATCAGAAGTGTTCCACCTACCTGTAGCAGTTCTATCTCAACATCAAGTATAAGACAGGGATCTCAAATCATGTCGCTGACTGCCTTAGTCGACCTCCTATGGCTGCACTCACCAATGTGCTCCATTCCTGTGTACATGAGGCATCTAAGTGGCCCCAACTTTATCAGCAAGATCCAGACTTCTCCACCACCTATCAACTCTTGGGTACATACATGACTATCCCTGATTTTCACATTCAGGACAAACTATTATGCCATTTTGGCCATCTCTATGTTCCTACAAGCGAGCGTGCAAAGTCGATTTGGGAAGCCCACTACAGTCAGATGGAAAGACATTTTGGCGTGGAGAAAACTCTGGTTTTTCTTCAGAAACATTTTTATTGGCCAAAACTTCAATAGGACGTCAGCAAGTATATCAGATATTGCACTGTTTGTGCCATTTCCAAGCCAACCATCAAGAAGCAAGGATTATACACCCATCTTTCTACTCTCGAGAAGCCTTGGTAATCTGTCTCAATGGATTACATGTCTGGCCTTCCTTGCACCAAGCAAGGAAATCACTATGTATTTGTGGTCATTGATCGATTTTCAAAGATGGCCATCCTCACAACCTGTAAGAAGAATATCACAATGGCAGATACTGCCAAGCTCTTCTTCGAATGAGTTTGGGTCCATTTTTTGATATTATAGACCATCATCTCCATCTGGGACAACAGGTTCCTCATCACATTTTGGTTGAGTCTATGGTCACTGTTGGACACCAAGCTACATAAATCCACTTCTTTCCACCCCCAAACAAACGTCCAAACATAGGTTGTCAATCAGATGATTGTGCACACCCTACACATGTACAACTCTAATAATCTATGTACATGGGATGAGAGTCTCCCCTATGTTCAACACAGTTACAACAGGGCTCTCCATAGCTCCACCTGCCATAGCCCATTTTAGGTGGGGTTGGGATTGCAACTCTTGGGTCCCATGGATGTTGCACTACCTCTTTCCACCACACATACAAACTCTTCCCATGTTCATTCTGAGACTGACAAAGCCACTAGATTCATTGAGTGGATTCAACACATCCACCAATAGGTCCAGGATATTTTGCAGAAATCCAATGCTAAGTACAAGAAGCACCATGATCAACACAAGGTACCGCACCAGTTTCAGGTTGGAGACAAAGTCTGGTTAAATTTGCAGAAGGAGCATCTCACGGGGCCCCATCGGAAGCTTCGCCCACTTCGCTATGGGCCTTACACTATCTCCAAGGTTGTGGGTAGCAATTCTTTTGAGCTCAGCACTCCACCCTTCCTTGGCCTGCACCCAATTTTCAATGTGGGCCTCCTCCATATTTTCCACCATTATTGGATACCTCAGAGATCACAGAATAGCTTACACCAACAGAGATGAACCCTGACTGCATGGAACAAGCATCCACTGACTAGATAGTGGAAACACAGGTTAAGGGAACTCGCCAGTAGAGGATCCAGCTTTATCAGGTTGTCAAGGCAGGGTAACTCCTACACCAAGTCAAGTGGCTCACCCGGGGCCAAATCCAGTAGAAGTTTCCTCACCTGATGGGGAAAATCAACACAATGGAGACCATTTCTTCCTAAGGGGGGAGGATTGATCCAAGTGGATATTGGTGGCCACCCACCTATTCCAACTGGCTCCTCTTGTTCATTTTTTGTTCAACACATTCTTTTGTACTTATTTGTAATTGTGGGTTCTACACTTCTAGGGTTGTCTAAATCCCTACACATATTCCAAGTGGATATTAGTGGCCTCTCACCTAATCCAATTGGCTTATTTTGTATGTTTTCATGTCAACACATCTTGTTGTACTTCTAGGGCCGTTTTGGAGGCCTAAACAATGTTTTTTTGGCTCACCACAATCAAAATGTAGACGAATTTAGAGTTTGATGGAATAATGTGTAGCTCTCTGAAATACCTTTCCAACGGGATATCACCCGCCTAAAAAGGAGGTTGTATGCAAAATTTATGACCCTGGGAGTTGAGGTACCAACTTACCCATAGGAGCCCACATGACTTTTGACGTTTCACCTCGTAGGGTTAGGTTTTTGGATATCTAGGGTTTTGGCATTCATGAGTAACATCAAAAAGGCCTCTAGAGCCTCATTGTAATTCATTTTTCTCAGACGGATGCGCGTAGTAGCCACATCTCTTCTCAGAGATAGCTACCACCATTCGAGCAAGTGTTTCAGTTCTGCAGTTTTGTAGTTTCATCCTATTTCATTTATTTAAGAGAAGATATTGTTCACTGGATATCTGTGTTATTCTTCATATCTCTATGTTTATTGTATTCAGTCTGTAACCAATTCGTTCCGCTCCTAAATCTGGATCACAAGTGAGACATATGTTGGGCATGGGTTATGGGTGATTGTAGTGAACCTTTGTAGATAAAGATAAAAGACAACCCTAGACTTTAGAAATACCAAAATGCATCCACACAATAGAAAACAAAATAATATAGAGATAAAACTCAAGGTAGGGTGAGATCATCAAATACTCCTTATGGAAAGAATCACTCCATAAGCCATATTCACTACAATATAGTACTCAACCTCCAACATGTCTCAATACAATGATACTCATGTATTTATACTTTTCTCATGAGTATTGCTTGTCATGTTGTTATATAAAGAAGAATATGGCCAAGGAACCCTATGAGGAAAGATATCCTTCCTACTTTACATTATCTGAAAAATTTCAGTAGCCTGAGGGGTAACCCTCTTGATTGTAAAGATTTTGTATTAAAGAGTTCTTCAAATAAAATTGAAGAATGGGGTTTATTTCAAGTACAAGACTTGAAATAGTCGATTG
>JZKD02S0906325.1:124234-163463 GCA_000966675.3 Picea glauca
AGTTTCCAGAAACACTGCAGCTAGGGTTACTAGCAGAAGCAGTTGTAGAAACCCTAAACCTCTTATCGAGACACCTTAAGTGACAAGATTGACCTAATCTCCGGATAGATCAGTGCGCCCTATCCCAGTGCATCTCCTGGTACTCTCAAAAGGCCAAGACGTGAAGTTTGGATTTCTGGTCAAATCTAGGGTTTGACCAAGTCAAGCAAGCCATGACAAACTCTATGAAGTCTGAGAACAAGTTAGATGGAGCCTCTAACTGGAGAGTGTGGAAGACAAGGATTGATCTCATCCTTTCTAAGAATAAAGTGCTAGATATTGTGAAAGGAAAGATCGTGAAGCCAGAGTTTGAAGAAGGAGAAGAGAAGGAACCGCGGAACATTGCAGCTATGGAGAAGTTCAAAGATGTTGACATCAATGCCATGAGTATCATAGTGGATTACATAAAAGACCACTTGATACCCTACATCTCCCATCTTGACTCATCGAAGAAGATGTACGATGCCCTAACAAATCTCCTCTTAGTCAGAAACATTGGACAAGTTATGAGTCTGAAGAATGAGCTCTGTGACATGAAGATGAATGAGGATGACAACATAACATCATACTTTGTAAGGATCTCCCAATTAAGATACCAACTACAAGCTATTGAAGAGATCACTTCAGAGAAGGAATTGGTGAACATAGTACTCAATGGTCTTCCCAAGACATGGGATGCATTTTCCACAAGCATGAACACAAGGAAGGAGTACTGGACATTTGAAGAAATTTGGACTTGTTGTGCTCAAGAAGAATCAAGGATCAATGTAAAAGAGAAACCCCAAAAGAAGTACGATGATCAAGCCTTTACAACAAGATTCAAAAACTTCAGGAACAAAAATAATTTTGGTTCAAGGAGGAAGTCAAATCAAGAGAAAGACATTTCAAAAGTACAATGCTTCAACTGTCAAAAGTACGGTCACTACAAGAATCAGTGTCTCGAGATAAAGAGAAGGAAAGAGAAAAACGAAGCATCGATTGCCGAAGAAAAGGAACCTACAAAGAAGACTAAGTAGGATGGAAGAGACTTCTTCTTCTAAAAAGGTAACAACACTCTTCTTATTTCTTGTACATATCTTATTTGCATCGTCCCTATACATATCTTGTATATCTATCTCTTAGAAAGATAAAATGTTCCAAGAAGAACTATATCCATGGAAGAACAAACAAGATGGAAATGGATATCATACAAATCATGTGGAAGCTATTAAATCAATCATGATGAAACTCAGTCTAAGCAAAGACAGAAAGAAGTCAGCAATCGAGAGGAAATTGGAAAAAGACTTATGACGCTTTGTAGAAGACAACAAGACAGAAGCGTGGACTCTGTTAGACAAGAAAACCAATTATATATTGCAAAAGATAATAAGGATGCAGATGGAAGTGTGGACTCTATCAGACAGAGGGAGTCGATTATATGCACTCTTACGTGAAGCAAGGGTTAGGAGGGAGCTAATCCTATGATCCATTGAAGATGATGAAATATATATATATATATATATATATTCATGGTAGCAGCCATGAAAGACAGTACGTGTTTAGTTCAACCGCAGAAGAAGACTTCTTCGAAGAGAAGCCTTAAAAATGTCCCTAGTTGTCCATCAAGATTCGTGATCCTATGATGAAAGGAAGAAATGGAATCTCTAGGGCATGGAATCTATAAGAAATTCCATGGACCTGAGAACTAAAGAAAAACATGAAGATTCCAAGAAAGAAAGAGAAGCTAGAACAACTAGTCATTGTATTAAGAATCACAATATTACCAACCTGATATGAACTCACTCAAAGCAATCAAGCAGAGGAACTGAAAGTCGTGATGAAGAACAGTGTATGAAAGACTTATGAATGAAAGAATTGCGATCTAGAGGTTCTCCCAGATGGAGGGAGAAGACTATGATGATTACTTGTTCCAGTAAACCATACATATCACTACATAAGTCATCATATCATCCGCAACATCCATGAGTCAGAATTCTACATCAGATGAATGCAAAGAACATTCTCGAGAGAAATTGGATAAAGAGTGTATGAAGAGCAATCTCAAGACTTTGAGACATACCAGAAAGAGACTCGTGTATGCAGATAGAAGAAGATAACTTGGTGGAGAACCTCCAGTGCACAGCAGAAGCGTGGTAAAGATTTCCTATAAAGATAACTACTCAGTAAATCAAATCTCATGACGACAGAAGAAGTTCCACATAGACATGTTCCAGTTCTCCAACTATGATATACTCTATTGTTCAGATCGACATGAAGTCTTCATAGTATTCCAAACTAAAGTACATTTGAAATCAAGCATTACAGTATCCATGATGAAATCCAGAAAGGAGAAAATGATTCTCCAATACATATCTCCACAGATGAGCAGATAAGCAAACATTTTGGTAAAACTCCTATCCAAGATGAAAGAGTTTGCGTACTCAAGCTAGAGCTCATGGAAACAACTTCCCTCTTATTGAAAAATGAAGAAATGACTCTCCAAGCTAGGAGGGAGCACTGAAAACATTATTGAAGACATTCATCCTTAAATTTGAAAAATAGTCCATCTTGGACAGATGATTTCCTATTTGGAAAGTGGATTAAGATTTCTGACGGACAATGACTTTCCATTGTGGTTAACATGGGAAGTAGTCTAATTGTTGATGTATCATAGACAGCGAGTTCCCATTGTGGTTAACATGAGGAGTGGTCTAGGGCAGTCTCTCTTCTTGAGGGTTACTCAAGAAGACTAGCCTGCCTTGCCGGACAACAATTTCTCATTGTGGTTAACATGAGGAATGGTCTGTTTTGGAGGTTGATGCAGGACAATCTTTTCCTCTTGTGGTTAACAGAGGAAATGGTCCAGGCAATCATTCTTTAGGGTTATACATTCTCTCCAGGGCACACTTTGATTAGTGTAGGAGGAATGGCCCAGGGTGGGGAATGGTCCAAGCTCAACAATCAGGGACAAACATTCTTTAGGGTTTATACATTCTCTCCAGGGTGCACTTTGATTAGTGTAGGAGGAATGGCCTAGGGTGGGGAATGGTCCAAATGTTCCTTAGGGTTTATACATTCTGTCCAAGGTGCACTTTGATTAGTGTAGGAAGAATGGCCCAGGGTGAGTAATGGTCCATGCTCAGAAATAAAAAACAATCCTTCTTCATTGTTTGTGAAGAATGGGGAAGATAGCCCATTGCTGATGAGGGCAGATATTCTTTCAAATCTCACAAACGTGAGTGAAAGATTGGCCCAGATGATTCAGTTTATTGTTAACAATATTTTCTATGCAGGATGGCATCAGATGATTGTTATGGAGACTACCTATATCCAGACAGTAGAGATATACTACTGTGGTGGATATATTCCACTATTTTGAGGCAGATATTCTTTCAGAGCTCACAGATGTGAGTGAAAAATTAGCCCAGACAAATCAGTTTATATCATAACATTGTTTCTATGTAGGTTGCTATCAGATGTTTTTTATGAAGATAGTAGATATAGACTACTGTGGTGGATATGTTTCACTGTTCGTGAGGAAGATATTCTTTCAGAGCTCACAGATGTGAGTGAAATATTGGCCCAAATAATTCAGTATATATCATAACATTGTTTCTATGTAGATTGCTATCAGATGTTTGTTATGAAGATTGTATGACAATAGATGAGGACTACTGTGGTGGATATGTTCCACTGTTCCGAACCTTACGTTGTTGATCAAGTACTTGTGTGTTACTTGGTGTGGTAGTGAACCACTAGATTGTAGTTATGTACTACTATGGATAGACACAGTTGTGTTCTATTTTTGTCCTAACTGCCTTGAAGACTATCAGCAGTTTATTGGAATTAATCACCATCCAGATGAATGATGAACAGAGATTTTCCAGACGGAAATTGGTTCAGAGCATTTACTCCTCTAGATTATAAGAGTGGCTCTTGTATCACTCTATGGTGTGAGTGACTTATGAAGCATCATGTCTAATTACTCAGATGAAGTATGGTTCCGAGAGATGATGCAGTTGATGGTGATGGTGATGCTCATGATCTAGTCATGAAATAGTCTAAATGACTATTGATGCTACCGGGTAAATGGTATGTTTTGTGCTCAAGTCCATTACCTGTAAATACCTCTCTAGCTAGGAGGGAGTGTTAATATTATGGTAGTTGCGGGAGGTATTTACCTCCACGTGTGAACCTAACGAGAATAGAAGACTCCAAAAAGTAAGAGAAAACCATAATGAGTTGGCTAATAACCCTAGAAGTCTTGTTGGCTCAAGAAGATAATTTATATTAGGTTATTTGCCTCTAAGAGAAGAAGTCATCCAGAAATAATATTAATATACTGAACAGACACATATCCAGAAGGAGAAGTCAGCCCCAACAAATCTGGCAGAACCAGTATAAATACAGGGCGTCAGTTCTCATTTGACAACATCTCAGAATTGCAGTTCCCAGTTTGGTGTGCACTGCAGTTCCCAGTTTGGTGCACACTATAGTTCCTAGTTTGGTGCGCACATGTGGAGGAGAGCTGTAGGTGCAGTTGCAGCAAAAACAAGTTTTCAGTATTGGCTTGAATATCTCTTGGCTAGGGTTTGGACTATCTGATCATCTTTTTGTGATGGGCTATCCTTGGGGAAAGGTGCACTACCCTTTGTTTGGCTATCTAGCCTAGGGTTTGCTTCCGAAGGAATTCTTAGTCAAGGTTAAGGTGCTTGGAGGGTGGCTTCGGCCTATGGTTGGGTGACGAGGGTATCGTCAATGGTAAAACGAGCACACCATCTTCTATATTCTAACATGACTAATGGTCGAAGTGGAGGTGGACCGAAAACAAGTCGAAGGTCGAGGTTAGTCGATCGAAAAAAGTCAAATTCAAAGGTCAAGGTGGTTTGACATGGTAAAGGAATCAAAAACAAGTTGAAGAGGTCAACAGGAAGGCATGTGGTGACCGATTGAAGATCAAATGAAGGCCGACTAGTAGGCGATGGGTAGTATGGATTGGAAGTCAACTGTAATAGAATCCCAAGATTTGCGGGATCTATAGCCAATGATCTACATGGATCTTTAACCATTTTTGGGTGCCATTTCTTTAAGTTTTTTCATATTGTAAATCATATAAAGAGGCATGTTGTAAGGTTGTAAAGGCTAATCTTGAATCTTGGATATTTAGAGAAATATTTAGATGTAGGTTGTTGGTCATGAAGATGTAAGTTGAATTGGCTACAAGTTTGTTCTTGTGTAAGCAATAGGGTATGATGTCAATTGTGTCTTAGGTGTGGACCAAGGTTAGACATGTAACCTTTTAATATAAATTAATAAGAAAACAAGGAGTAGAATTCTCAACGAATGTTGGTTTTCCCGGTTTGGGTTTCCACGGTAAAATCTGTGTACTGTGTGATTGTTGTGTCACTTACTTTCTTGATTAAATCTTTCTTCCTCTCTTATGTTAGGTCAAGAGAAGTGTGTCTCATTTCCTAACAAGTGGTATTAGAGCCAAGTTAAGCTTTGACGTGTAGTATCAGATCTTGATTTACCAATCTTGAATCTGAGAGCTAAACCCTAGGTACAATAAGAGTTGTAAGTCATAAATTGTGCTAAATATTATGGTAAAGAAGGACGACCAATTTGAGAATAGAGATAGAAAAATTCAATGGCCAAAATTTTGAGCTTTGGAAGCTTAAAATGGAAGATATTCTTGTAGATCAAGAACAATGGACAATAGTTTGTCTAGGTACCTAGTTGAAAGGCATGTTGATGGAAGAATGGGAGAAACTCAAAAGAAGAGAAAGACGTACGATTCAGATTTATATTGCAGATTCAATGTTGATGAATGGCTCGGGTGAATATTCGACCAAGAAACTATGGGACAAGTTGGGAATATTGTACTGGTCAAAATCCTTGGTAAACAAGTTGTTTATGAGAAAGAAATTATACCTTGTGAGAATGAATGATGAAAATTCGGTGACTGATCATTTCAATGTGTTTAATACCATTTTAAGCCAGTTATAATCTATGGATATTAAAATCACTAAGGAGGAGAATTGTATTATCCTATTATGTTTTTTTCCAGAGTCCTGGGATAACTTAGTTGTGGCTATAAGGAGTAATACAACCACATTAGCGCTAGAAGATGTGGTTGCATCTCTATTGTCAAAAGAAATGAGAAGGAAGAACATGGAAGGATCAACCAAAGATGATTTAGTGATGAGAGATCGACCGGTTGGCAGAGATAAAGGAAATTTATTCGGTAGAAAGTATATGTTGAAGGGTAGATCTAAATCCCCGGTTCATTCGATGCGAAGATGCTGTAAATGTGGTAAATTCAAGAATTACAAAAAGGATTGCGAGTCGAAGGTGATCGAAGTCAATATATGATCCGATGAGAAGCAGTCGACTGAGAGAAAGGCGACTTCAGATAAGGGAGGAGATGTTTACCTAGCATCGACCAGTACATAGTCGGATTAAGATGTTTGGTTGATCGAATCAGGAGCATCCTATCATATGACACCACATAGAGAATGGTTCTACGAGTATGAACGATATGATGGAGGTGATGTGTTCTTGGGGTACGAATTGACAACCAAAATTGTCGGACCAGGAAGAGTTCGAATGATACTACGGGATGGGAGGAAAAGAACCCTTCCAAGTATGCTACATATTTCGGGTTTGGCAAGACACCTGATATATGTCAGGAAGAAGAGTGATGCTGGAGTGCACACTCTATTTTAGAAGGATTCGTGCAAAATGGTCAGAGGTGAGATGGTATTAATGAAAGGATTTTGGATTGGAACCCTATACAAGTTTCTAGGGGGTGTCGACTTGACTGGATGCAACATCATTGGTGTTCCTGAAGTAGGCTCGAATCGGGCTAAGTTGATTCAAACCGACTCGACAAGTCATCATAAAGTAGACTCGACCATGCTATGGCACAAGAGGATGGGACACATTGGAGAAAAAGGACTTCAAGCCATGCACAATAAAGGTATGGTCGAAGACTTTCCTAAGTTTAATTTAGAAGTCAAATTTTGTGAACATTGTAATTATTGGAAACAAAGTCGGGTGAGGTTCTGGAGGGTGAGGTTCCCATCTAGAGCGACAAGGGAAAATGGGATTCTATAGTTGGTTCATAGTGATGTGTTTGGATCGGTTACAGTGCCTTCACTTGGTGGATCCCTATATTATGTCTCCTTCATAGATGATTTTTCCAGGAAGACGTGGATATATTTCTAGAGGAAGAAATCAAATGTTTTTGAGAAATTCAAAGAGTTTAAATCTCTTGTAGAAAACCAGACAAATAAGAAGATTAAGAAGTTGAGGACTGACAACGATGGTGAATTATGTGGAAAATAATTTGATCAATTTTGCAAGTAGTGTGGCATAGCATGCTAAACCACCACACCATATATCCCAAAAAAAAATGGAGTTGCCGAGAGAATCAATAGAACGTTGATGGACAAGGAAATGAGCATGCTCATTGGTGTTGGGCTCACACAAGAATTATGGGTAGATGCAGTTGACACTGCAAGATATTTGGTGAATGTGTCTCCTTCGTCGGTGCTAGTCGACATGACTCCACATGAGGTATGGTCTGGTAAGAAGCCTTCGATTTCACATCTCAAACTGTTTGGATGTGATGCATTTGTGCATGTTCCCAAGGAAAAGAGGAGCAAGTTGGACAAGAAGACAGTCATATGCATTTTCATTGGATACAAAGAAGGAATGAAAGGATATAAGCTATGGGATCCTGCATAAAGGAAAATAGTGTATAGTCAATATGTGGTCTTTAGAGAAGTTGGAAGTAAGTCTGAGCTTGAGGAAATTGTTCAGATCGAGAATAATCCTAAGATGGTGCGGTTTGAACTAAGGAATGAAGAATATGGTTTAGATGAGTCGATTGAATCATAAGAAGAGGTTGAAAAACCAACCCCGGTGGTAAGGAGGTTAGAAAGAGTAAGAAAATCAATCGAAAGGTATATTCCACCAGACTTTCATTCCACATTCATGTTAACTGTCGTCGACAATGAGCCCAAGTCGGTCGGTGAGGCAGTCAACTCGGTAGAGGGAAAAATCTGGAAGGACATCATGGTCAAAGAGATGGAATCCTTGCACAAGAATGAGACATGGGACCTATTCAAGTTACCTAGTGGAAGAAATCTCATCAGTAGCAAATGGGTATTCAAGAAGAAGATGAATGCAGTAGGTCAAGTTGATAAATTCAAAGATTGACTAGTAGCGAAAGGATATTCCCAAGTCGAGGAAGTCAACTTCGGTGAGATTTTTTCGCTTGTTGCAAAATTAACTTCCATGAGAGTACTAATGTCTCTGGGTGAAACATTTGATCTGGAAATGGAATAGATGGATGTGAATACAACTTTCCTACATGGGGACCTGGAAGAGGAAATCTACATGAAACAACATGAAGGATTTTTAGTAAAGGGCAAGAAATATTTGGTGTGTAAATTGAAAATATCCCTTTATGGTCTAAACCAAAGATGTGTTACCAAACGTTCAACACATACATCCTCAGTTTGGGATTTGTGAGAAGAAAATTTGATCACTGCATATATTCCAAAGAACAAGGTGGGAATTTCATATATGTAGCTTCGTATGTTGATGACATTTTGCTAATTATAAACAACATGGACACAATAAAGGAGGTGAAGAAGAAATTATCCTCCAAGTTCGACATGAAGGATATCAGTGCAACTAACTTCATTATGGGAATGAAGATTAAGAGAGATTGAGCAACTATAAATCTCTGGTTGAATTAGATGAAGTATATTGAAACAATTTTGAAATGTTTCAACATGCAAGATTGCAAACCGGTGAAGGTGCCAATCCATGTGGGAGAAAGGCTAATTGTTGAACAGTTTCCAAAGAAACATGAAGAAATAGAGGACATGGCACATGTTCCCTATGCAAGTGTGGTTAGTAGTCTAATGTATGTGATGGTCTGCACTCAACCAAACATAGCCCATGTAGTGGGAGTGTTGATCAGGTACATGTTGACACCTAGAAAGGACAATTGTTAAGAGAGTATTCAGGTATTTGTGTGGCATGAAGGACTATGTTATATGATACCAAGGAAAACATGTAGGTGATAGTTGTAAAATAAATCTGCATGGCTTTGTCGATGTCGTCTGGGCTGGAGATCTGGATCAATAGAGGTCGACCAATGGATATGTCTTCAAGAATTTTCAGTGGAGAAATCAACTAGATGAGTAAGCGATAGGAGGTTGTAGCCTTGTCAATAACAAAATATGAATACATGGAAGCCACTCATGGAAGTAAAGAAGAAATATGGCTGAAAAGGATGTGTTTAGGAATCGGGTTTGAGAAAAGAGCTATGAAGATAAGTTCTAACAGTCAAAGCGCAATATTTCCGGCAAAGAACCCAACTTATCATTCGAAGACTAAGCACATTGATGTACAATACCATTTCATGAGAGACATGGTGGAAACCAACAAGGTGTTGCTAAAGAAGGTAAACATATTGGAAAACATAACAGACTCATTAACCAAGTCTGTGAGTGTTGTGAAGTTCTCTTGCTGCAGAGAGGAAATGGTCATTGTTTCCCTGGGTCTGTGAATGAAAGTTCAGAAGTTTCCTGGTTTCAACAAAGAAGACAACAAGTGGGAGAATGTTGGATTGTTATATTATTTGCAGTGAAAGTCTAGTCTAGGTGGATTGACTGATGGTCAAAGTCGAGGTGGATCGACAACAAGTCGAAGGTTGAGGTTAGTCGACCGGGAAAATTTGAAGTCAAAGGTTGAGGCGGTTCAACATGGTAAATGCATCGAAAACAAGTCTAAGAGGTCAACCGAAAAGAGGTCGACAGGTGGGTATGTGGCAACCGACTGAACACCGAATGAAGTCCAACTGGTAGTCAACAAGTAATATAACTTGGAAGTCGAATGTAACAGAATTCCGAGATTCGTGGGATCTATAGCCAATGATATGCATGTATCTACAACCATTTTCGGGTGCCATTTATTTAGGGTTTTTCCTACTTTAAAGCCTACAAAGAGGCATGTTGTAAGGATGTAAAGGCTAATCTTGAATCTTGAATCTTTAGACAAATCTTTAGAAGTAGGTTGTTGGTCATGCAGATGTAAGTTGAATTGGATACAGGGTTGTTCTTGCGTAAGCAAGAGGGTATGATGTCGATTGTGTCTTAGGTGTGGACCAAGGTTAGACATGTAACCTTTTATTCTGAATGAATAAGACAACAAGGAGTAGAATGCTCAAGGACTGTTGGTTTTCCCAGTTTGGGTTTCTAGGGTAAAATCTCTATCTACTATGTGATTGTTGTGTCATTTAATTTCTTGATTAAATCTTTCTTCCTCTCTTCTGTTAGGTTTAACGTGGAAGTGTGTCTCATTTCCTAAGATTTTTCAGGTTTGGGACTATAAAGACGATTTTGCTTTTATTTTCTAGATATATTTAGTCTGAATCAGGTTCAATGAATTCAGAAAATGTATACAATCTAGACTGATGATTTACCTCACCGATAGCAACCCTAGAGTTGGTTTGCATGTCGTAGATGTCCACAGAGTTTGGTGTGAATATGAATTTCCTTCCAGTTCTAGAATTCGTCATCTGATACATGGAGAGAAGGTTGAAAGAAAGCCTGGGAACATGCAACATGTTCTCAAAGCTTCCGTTGGTGAGTTCAATCCTTCCTCTATCGGTGACTTCGACAGAAGAGTTGTCCCCCATCAGAATAGGAGGACCTTTGCATGCCTACAAAGAAGAATATACTTCTTTTGAGTCATCCATGTGATGTGATGCTCCCGAGTCAATGATCCAAGCATCATGAGAGGAGTTGATGGCAATAAAGGCATGGCTAGAATTGCTTTTCTTGGAATTCGGATATTCTGCCTTCTTCTTCTTGGCACCCTCGGGGATGCGATCTCCAAGGTTGTTTTGCTGAAGTATTTGAGACATCAGATCTATTTTTTTTTTCATGCATGCGGATTCTAAACGGAATCCCTTGTGACAATATGTGCATTTCTCTCCTTTTCTTCCCTTTTCTCCTTTGGATCCTGAGGCATCAGTGAAAGGTTTTGTGTACCCTTCCTTATTCGGATATGCATGAGATTTCCTTTAGTCTTTATCTTTATATTTCTGATATTTGTGGCTTCCATCTTGCACAGTGAGTGCATGCACCTTTAGGCCTTTGATTTGTCCCATGTTGATGAGCTTGGTTTTCTCTTGTGTCAAGGATTCGATAAAGTCCTCAAGAGAAGGCATCTTCCAGGTGGCTCTAGAGGTGAATCTGACAGTATGGAATGTATATACGAATACAGAGAATTCAGGACCAAGCTTGGAGAGAATGGTGAGAACCATTTGTTTCTCCTCCTTCGATTTATCAACCCCACAAGCTTTGAGTTGCGATAGTAAATCCTTGAATTTTGTAAAGAAATCTTGGATATTATCAAATATTTTTGGATCTAATGTGAGTAGCTCCACCTCCAGCATGTGTCCCCTCATATCATACTATTTGCCAAAGGTCCCTTCCAATATGGTCCAGTCTTCATTGGGAGTCTTACAGGAAGATATGTGAAAAAGGAAATCAGGAGAAATAAGACTGCAAATTGTTCTGAGTGCCTCATCCATGTGATTTAAATACTTGGATTTTTCTATGGCTGATGTCAGTTCTGTATCTGTATTCAAGGTTAACTTGTACAACCATTTGGTTCATAGATGTATGGCTATTTTCTCCTTCCATGCAAAATATTTGTAAGGTGTAAGGATGCATTCTTTTTGCGAATCCATCTTTCCGTTGTCTTCAATCTTTTGTACTTGCAAACAATTTTGGTGTAGATTTTGCTTAGCAGTTCATCGGCTTTGATACCATGTAAATGTGTTGAACTTGCACATAATATATCTATCTAAACAATGATACACACATTTGCAGAGAGAATTTGAGAAAGAAGAAGAAGGAGAGAAAGAATAGAAAGAATTCTCATTAACCGTTATGAATAATGAATAATTTACACATGATATACTTTGTATAACTCAATGAGTTCGACTTGAGGATAACCAATGTGCCATAGTGGTGGTATAGAGTGATTTGGACACACACCAGCAGTTATGGAAGTGAACTACCACCTATTCTAGTCTCTCAGGCAGTTACAGGAGTGAACTGCCACCTAGTTGAGTTAACTAGTCAACTAGTCTTCAGTTAACTGACTGAACATAGAGTAGTGAGGAGTTAACTTGGGGAATCAAGGATAATGTGCCATTTTGGTGATGATCCCAAGACAAGGTCGAATTATCATGATTATGATCCCAATGTTGCATGGTGATGATCCCAATGCAACATCTAAACTCAACTCAACTAGTCAAACTGAAGTGTCAACTGAAAGAGAATATTCTCCAGGTGGAATATTCTCCCCTAAAATATAGGAGACTGGATAATGACTAATTATGACTAATAAACAAGGAATAAACTTAGGAAAAATAAATCTTAGGTGTTTGTGAAGTAACTCCAACAAATCGAGGAGATAAGAAAGTTGATGTCGGAGTCGGCAGAGGAATTGGTCAGCAAGAGGAAGTTGGATGAAAGGAAACCTGCACGAGTAGCAGGGATGATGCAAGAGCAGCAGTGGCGAAGAAGAGGAGCCGAGAGACAGCTCCAAGAGAAATTTTGGGATCCAAGTGGATTTCAACCATGTTGGAGAGCTCATGAGAAGGAGCTCATGATTTTTTTTGCTGTGGAGTATGATGCAGGAGCATCGCTCCATCTTAGCACGCGCCAGCTAATCAACATGCGTGGTGCACATTCAAGGAAGGAGAGGCATCACCCTCTCATTTTTTTTCCTCAAGAATCCAAGGTGTGATCCAGGAATTAATTGAAGAAAAGCTGGAAGAGCCAAATCATTCTTTTGCACAAGCTGGTGATAAGGTCGCCATTAATAGGCTGACGACGAAATGGATTTGTGTTCGATTTGGAGCAGAATTGCCATCATTGTAATTTGGCCTTTCAATAGACATTAGGGATGGTGATTTGACACCATTAGTTAGATTGCGAGGGAATCTTGTAGAGCCCCTCTTGTATAAATATTTGTATTTTTTTCCAATTAGAAGGTTGGGTAGCAGTTGGGTAGGTGAGAGGTTGACGAGAGTTGAGACTCAGTTGCAACTCAGACTCCACCATTAATAGAAAATGGCAGTTTTTCCTATTTTATCTTTCTGTGTAATGGGTGTTATGTTATGAATGTCTTTTACATGTTTTTGAATTGTAGATTGATGCAGGAGCATCTCTCCACGTCAGCCATCCAACCATCCAGCCACATTGAGAGCGTGCATTCAAAGCTGAAGAGAGAGGCGTAGCCTCATTTGAAATTGAAATTGAATGTAATTAATGTCTAGGCTGGTGAGACATAGGAGCCGTGCCTTTGTGAAGGCATTAGGTAGAGCGGCCATTAATGTTTGGATGGTTGAGATCTAGATCCAATTCTGGACTAGACAGCCCATTCAATGTAATTGAATAGGGTAGGTAGGTTAGAGGGAAACGCTCAAAGAGCCCCCTCAGGTAAAAGAGATTTTCATGTCTCATTTTGAAAAAAAAAAAAAAAAAGTTGTAATGGTTGTAGGAGAAGAGCCAGAGAAAGCTCAAGAACACCTTTGTAAATACAAGCATTTGCCATTTTTAATATAATCAGAAGTAGTTTTTCCTTCATACCTTCTATATTGTATGGATGTCTGTGAGTATTCTTCATATTGTGAATGTATGTTGTAGTTGTGCATTTGTAGGGTTGTTTTGATTTCAGGTGAAGGTCTTTGAGGTTTCATTCCAGGAGGGCGTGACAGAGTACTGCGGTCTCTGAATACCGGTGCACTGAGGGTGCACTTCTGAATACTGCGGGTTCAGACAAAGACGTGCTGCGGCACGGGAGCTGACATCAACAACTTAGGAGGAAGACCTTTGAGGTTGTTGAACACCTCAGGAGGCAAGGCTATGTATGAGAGACATAGTTGCAGACAGAATTCTGCTGTGAACTCTGTAAAGGCTCTGCCAAGTGGGCATTGAGCATATGCATAGTGGTGCAGTTGGAGGAACTCTATTGTGAGTTCAGACAGAAGACATAATCTCTGAGGAGTTCTGTAGAGCTCTGCCAAGTGGGCATTGAGCGTATGTGCTGCAGTGCATTTGAGGAATACTTTTGTTGAGAAGTTCAAAGAAGGACCATAATCACTAAGGATTCTGAGAGCTCTGCCAGGTGGGCATTGAGCAGGTGCAAAGGGTTCATAGAAGGGACAGAACTATTGAACATTCTGTGGAGAATGTACTCCGCCAGGAGGGCATCGAGGCAGTGTGCAGACAGGCACAGAAGTGAAGTGAACTCTTCAAGTTCTGGAAGTTGGAGAAAGTATCCACTGAGGGATATTCACTGGGTTGCTGAACACCCAGAAAGACTCAGCAATCAGGTTTCTTGAGTAGAGACACTGCCAGGAGGGAATTATATTCTCTATATGTGGGAGAAGAAAGATAAAATCCCTTAGGGGTCTGAGTGGTTGAGAAGCTCAGGAAGGACAGTGCTTTCATGCACAGAGTTGGGATGCAAAGAGTGCAAGGGCTGAAGAACTCCTTGGAGGGTTCAAAGTTCCCAAAGCTCAGGAGGGACAACACTTTTACACGTGCAATCGAGAACTCGGAGTGAGGAATTCACAGAAGAGAAAGAGAGAAAAGGTCGAGGCCTTTGGCTTTTGGAGATTCTTCCAAGTCTCGGAAGAAAGTGCGCAGGAGCTCAGGAGGGAGAAACAACAGCCATCAGATCGTCTGGGAACTGGATTTGGATCATTGATTTCTACGTCCAGGAGGAGCTTAGGAGAAGTGCACAGGAGAAATGATCTGAGCCATCAGATCTGGAGTAGAAATCTCGTCAGCCGTTGGATCGGGTGAAGGCGCGCAGAGGTTAAGCATCTGGAGGAGCGCAGGTAAGGAGGAATGGATCTGAGCCGTTAGATCTGTTTCAGGATCGCTGACAGCCATCATATCTACAGGAGTTGTGAGGGAGTTAAGTCCTCGTCAACAGAAGGAGAAATCCCGACAAGAGGAGAGGCATCGGGATATCGGCACTCGGAGAATCGGAGTTCTCGAGGTCGTGAGAATCAGGACATCCAAAGTCTCGAAACACTGAGAAGATCAGAGCCGTCCGGTTGCAGGTATATGTGGCAGAGATTGAGGTGTCGGAAGTCAAGAAATCGGCATTCCCATGGACAAGAGATCGGGGAAACCCAGGTTGAAAACCCCAACATATTTGAGCCATCCGTTCAGGGGGACAGGTGTCAGAAATCCATATTGAGTCAGCATATCGGCCATCGGGAAATTGGAGTTCCTGAGGTCGAAGGAGTTGGGACATCGAAATTCTCGAAATCCTAGAGGAATCGGGACTTTCCATCAGAGAGGATGCGTGGCAGCGATCAGCGTCATCGGGAAAAGGCCTGACAAGGAAGTCGTCCATCGGTGTTTGGTTCATTGGGATATCGGAGATCTCGGTGACAAGTTGTTTGTGCACTTTGGAATCACGAAATGCGATACCCCGATGAGTGGAGGCCAGCTGTCAGCACGATGGAAAGAGAAGAAGGAGGCACTCGGGGAGCCAGTTGTCAGCGTATCGAGGAAGGAAGGAGTCATCATTTGAAGGGCCAGCTATCAGCACGACAGAGAGTTGGGATTCGAGGAGTCGAGAATCCCACAGGTATATGCATTTAGGCATTGGAAACCCCGAAACCCTGACGAGGGGTAAGGTTGTGGTCACGGGGTAATGGTCACGTGGACCAGGGGCTGAGCCAGGGGGGCTAGCTGAAATTAAAATGTGTCGGGAATCGGAGGATCGCAAATCCAAGGGGCGATTGCATTTTGACATCGAAAACCCTGAAACCCCGACAGAAGTATATGGCTGCGGTCATATAGAAGAAGGTCACGTGGATGAAAGGACATAGCCAAAGGGGCTAAAGCTGGGCCAGGAGCTAATCGGTGATCAAGGATTGAAGAGTACAGTGACTCTCGACAGCAGGAAGCTTGAAACCCTGAACCCTGATATTGCGTTGGGAAAAGGTCACGGTGAAGTGCGGAAAGGCCGTGACAGGGTGAAGAAAAGACCCGTGGGTCAATTTTCGAAGGGATTCCATTTGGGAGTCCAAGGAGCTAATTCGGATCATATAATTGATTTAGGGATCCCGTGAGTGGGTGTTGGAGGAGATAGCTCGCGATTGCATCAAGTGGTATCAGATCTTGAACCTTGCTTGTATATTTCAGGCAGGAAGAGGCAGGAAGAGGAAGAGAATACTCTGATACACATCAAGTGGTATCAGAGAGGGATTCTATTTGTATATTGCAAAAAAAAGAGGCAAAAGGAAGACAGAGTTGCTGAGGACTCTGTAAAATATTTGTTTGCAGTAGGCAACGATCAAGGAGGCGGTCAAGAGGACTGTAAGTCAAGCTGGAAACACTCGGGATGAAGAGTGATAGCAGGTTTGCTAGGAAAGTAGGCAAAGACAGCACCATGGTTACTGAAGACCATAGGCATGCTGGGAGGAAGAAAAGCAAGGCAGAAAGGCTTGCAGAAATGGAGAAAGAAGGGGATAAAGAGCTCTATGAATTAAAGGTAGACATAGAGAAGCTCGAACTGCAGATGCGGCAGGATAGGAGGATGAGACAGATGCATGAATTTCCCATGAAGTTGGAAAAAGCAAAATGGCCAGTCAAGGAATTGATGGTCAGAGGGCAACGCAAGATGTTAAAGAGATGGTTGAGGTATGCTGAAAACCTCAAGGCCACAGAGGAAAAGATAATTTATGTCTGTGAACCAGAGATGGGGAGAGGTCTCGATGATGAAGAATTTGAATTGGGATCGGCTGAGGATCTCAAGCAATGCCAGGTGGGCAGCGAAGAAATTCCTGTTTGCCAGGGGGGCAATAGATTGAGATCACTACGGGATCTCACGGACTGTCAGGAGGACAACGAGGGAATTTTACATTGCTAGCTGGGCAGTGAAAGGAGATCGTTGCGGCATCTCGAAGACTGTCGGGAGGGCAGTGGAAGCATCTCAGATTGCCAGGTGGGCAGAGATGAGAATTCGAGGCTATCTGAAAGTCTCATGGAGTCAGAGGTGAGTTTGATTCAGCAAGGGTTACTGATGAAGATGGGATCGGTTGATCTCATAGTCTGCCAGGAGAGCAGTGGAAGCATCCCATATTGCAGGGATGAGCAAGTGAATTTTAATCAGCCAGAGGAGTTGACCGAGCAGATGAGACTGTCTAAGGGTCTCATAAATTCAGAGGTGAGTTGGGATCAGCAGATGCAGCTGACATAGGAGGAAGATATGAGAAATCTTCTGATGATTGGGGAATTGGAATATTCTTACCATTTTCCCTGGAGGAGGCTGAAGTCTGTGTTGCAGATGATGCAACAACAGTAGCAGAACAATCAACTGTGACTGTCAGAAAAGAAGAAGAATTGGAGCAGGTTTTGGAAGCTGCCCAAGAAGGAAAAGAGAGTGATCATTCTGAAGAATGGCTCAATGACTTCAGCCAAGAAGCTGAGGAAGCTGTAGCATTGAAGCTGACAGTAGAAGAAGAAAAAGAGGATGATGAGCATTCTGAGGAATGGCTCAATATTTTCAGCTAGGAGACTGAAAAGGCTGCAACATGGGAGGTTGCATAAGCAGAGGAAGAAGAGACAGACAACATTTGTTTTAATGATCTGTGGGAACAGATGGAAGCCTTGGAAGAGAGGGTGAAGGTGAAGAGAATGCACATCCAACAGGTGAAGTTGCAAACTGATGAAGGAGGCATGGGAGATCCTGAGAATCTGCCCATGTGCCAAAAAATTTTGCAGCTGAGGAGACTGCAAGAATAGAGCCAACCATTGGAGCAGCTAGATGCATTGATAGAGGAGATCAGAAGGATGATATTGAGGTCAGCAGAGACTGCCAGTGAGGAAAGTCTGAGCAGAAGAGAAGCATCAGCAGCAGCACAGAAGCAGCAACATCAAAATGGAGTAGATGGGAAGCTCCAGATATTTGTTTGGGATCCAGGAGGATTTCCAACCCCTTAGAGGGGAAGCGCATGAGCAAGCGCTCATGATTTTGTAGCTGAGGAGTTTGATGCAGGAGCATCTCTCCACGTCAGCCAGCCAGCCACATCAAGAGTGTGCATTCAAAGCTGAAGAGAGAGGTGCAGCCTCATTTGAAATTGAAATTGAATGTAATTAATGTCTAGGCTGGTGAGCCATAGGAGTCGTGCCTTTGTGCAGGCATTAGGTAGAGCGGCCATTAATGTTTGGATGGCTGAGATCTAGATCCGATTCTAGACTAGACAGCCCATTCAATGTAATTGAATAGGGTAGGTAGGTTGGAGGGAAGCGCTTGAAGAGCCCCCTCAGGTAAAAGAGATTTTCATGTCTCATTTTGAAAAAAAAAAAAAAAGTTGTAATGGTTGTAGGAGAAGAGCCAGAGAGAGCTCGAGAACACCTTTGTAAATACAGGCATTTGCCATTTTTAATATAATCAGAAGCAGTTTTTCCTGCATACCTTCTGTATTGTATGGATGTCTGTGAGTATTCTTCATATTGTGAATGTATGTTGTAGTTGTGCATTTGTAGGGTTGTTTTGATTTCAGGTGAAGGTCTTTGAGGTTTCATGTCAGGAGGGCATGACAGAGTACTGCGGTCTCTGAATACCAGTGCACTGAGGGTGCACTTATGAATACTGTGGGTTCAGACAAAGATGTGTTGCGGCACTGGATTTGACATCAACAACTCAGGAGGAAGACCTTTGAGGTTGTTGAACACCTCAGGAGGCAAGGCTGTGTATGAGAGACACAGTTGCAGACACAATTCTGCTGTGAATTCTATAAAGGCTCTGCCAAGTGGGCATTGAGCATATGCACAGTGGTGTAGTTGGAGGAACTCTGTTGTGAGTTCAGATAGAAGAAAGAATCTCTGAGGAGTTCTGTAGAGCTCTGCCAAGTGGTCATTGAGCGTATGCGCTGCGGTGAATTTGAGGAATACTTTTGTTGAGAAGTTCAGAGAAGGACCAAAATCACTGAGGATTTTGAGAGCTCTGCCAGGTGGGCATTGAGCAGGTGCAAAGGGTGCACAGAAGGGACAGAACTTCTGAACATTCTGTGGAGAAGGTACTCCGCCAGGAGGGCGTCGACGAAGTGTGCAGACAGGCACAGAAGTGAAGTGAACTCTTCGAGTTCTGGAAGCTGGAGGAAGTATCCACTGAGGGATATTCACTGGGTTGCTGAACACCCAGAAAGACTCAGCAATCAGGTTGCTTGAGCAGAGACACTGCCAAGAGGGCATTATATTCTCTATCTGTGAGAGAAGAAAGATAAAATTTCTTAGGGGTCTGAGTGGTTGAGAAGCTCAAGAAGGACAGTTCTTTCATGCACAGATTCAGGCTGCAAAGAGTGCAGAGGTTGAAGAAATCCATGGAGGGTTCAAAGTTCCCAAAGCTCAAGAGGGATAGCACTTTTACATGTGCAATCGAGAACTCAGAGTGAGGAGTTCACAGAAGAGAAAGAGAGAAAAGGTCGAGGCCTTTGGCTTTTGGAGATTCTTCCAAGTCTCGGAAGAAAGTGCGCAGGAGCTCAGGAGGGAGCAACAGTAGCCATCAGATCGGCTGGGAACTAGATCTGGATCGTTGATTTCTATGTCCAGGAGGATCTCAGGAGAAGCGCACAGGAGAAATGATCTGAGCCATTAGATCTGGAGTAGATATCTCGTCAGCCATTGGATCGGGTGAAAGCGCGTAGAGGTTAAGCATCTGGAGGAGAGCAGGGAAGGAGGAATGGATCTGAGTCGTTAGATCTGGTTCAGGATCACCGACATCCATCAAATCTGCAAGAGTTGTGAGGGAGTTAAGTCCTCATGAACAGGAGGAGAAATCCCGACAAGAGGAGAGGCATCGGGATATCGACACTCTCAAAATCGGAGATCTCGAGGTCGTGAGAATTGGGACATCCAAAGTCTCGAAATGCCAAGAATATCAGAGCCATCCAGTTGCAGGTATATGTGGCAGAGATCGAGGCGTCGGAAGTCGGGAAATTGGCATTCCCATGGACAAGAGATCGGGGAAACCCAGGTTGAAAACCCCGACATATCTGAGCCGTCCATTCAGGGGGACAGGTGTCAGAAATCCGTATTGAGTCGGCATATCGGCCATCGGGAAATCGGAGTTCCTGAGGTCGAAGGAGTTGGGACATCGAAAGTCTCAAAATTCCGGAGGAATCGGGACCACCTATCAGAGAGGATGCGTGGAAGTGATTAGTGTCATCGGGAAAAGGCCCGACAAGGAAGCCGTCCATCGGTGTTTGGTTCATCGGGATATCGGAGATCCCGCTGACAAGTTGTTTGTGCACTTTGGAATCGTGAAACGTGATACCCCGATGAGTGGAGGCCAGTTGTCAACACGATGGAAAGAGAAGAAGTAGCCACTCGGGGAGCCAACTGTCAACGTATCAAGGAAGGAAGGAGTCATCATTTGAAGGGCCAGCTATCAGCACGACAGAGAGTCGGGATTCGAGGAGTCGAGAATCCTGCGGGTATATGCATTTAGGCATTGGAAACCCCGAAACCCCGACGAGGGGTAAGGTTGTGGTCACGGGGTAATGGTCACGTGGACCAGGGGCTGAGCCAGGAGGGCTAGCTAAAATTAAAACACGTCGGGAATCAGAGGATCGCGGATCCAAGGGGCGATTGCATTTTGACATCGAAAACCCCAAAACCCCGACAGAAGTATATGGCTGCAGTCATATAGGAGAAGGTCACGTGGATGAAAGGACATAGCCAGAGGGGCTAAGGCCAGGCCAGGAACTCATCAGTGATCGGGGATTGAAGAGTACAGTGACTCTCGACAGCAGGAAGCTCGAAACCCTGAACCCCGATATTGTGTTAGGAAAAGGTCACAGTGAAGTGCGGAAAGGCCGTGACAGGGTGAAGAAAAGACCTGTGGGTCAATTTTCGAAGGGATTCCATTTGGGAGTCCAACGAGCTAATTCAGCTCATATAGTTGATTTAGGGATCCTGTGAGCGGGTGTTGGAGGAGATAGCTCGCTCCTGCATCATAGATGAATGTTAGAAATCATCTGCAGGGATAGAGATATTGTTTTCTATCTGTGAGTGTGTTGAGTTAAGTCTGGTTCTCTAGGCTAAGTGTAAGGAGTGCGTGATAGAGAGAGGAAATTCTGTAAGACGACACAAGGGGTGCATGTTTGAACTCAGTGGAGTCAGAGGAGAAGCTGCCAGGAGGGCATCCCATATTAATTCACAGACTCAAGGAGAAATTTCAAGGCAGTTAAGTCCCTTGAAAATAAAGACTGTGTGGAGAGAAGCATAGTTCAGAGTTACTGAACACTCTAAAATACTCTGTTAGGAGAGCATTGATCTTGTGTGAGCATAACCAGGAACTATACGCTTGAAGGTGTAGACAAATCCCAGAATTGCTGAACATTTTGGTGAAGGTAGGCTTTGCAAGAAGTGCAATGACAAAGGAAAGGAGATACCTTAAACCTTTCCATAAGGCCGACGGAGAAGCCATCAAAGAACTGATCGAAGTGCAAGGAGTGCACCTAAGGTGTTGAGAGTTCACCTTATAAGATCAGGAAGCAGAGCGAGAAACTTCCAGGAGGGCATGAGAAAATCACAAAGGAACTTGGAACCCTGTAGATTTTCAAGCCGAGAAAAGTTGCAGGAGAGTCACACAAATTTCTGCAAGGAGTGCAGAAATCCTTCGAGAACAGCCTAAGTATCGAAAGGAGAATTTGCGCTAAGTGTGCAAAGGAGTTGAGGACTTGCCAAAGTCCCGAAGATGGAGAATTCATCCATTGTCAAGGAGGAGACAGGTGGTAGAAGATCGAGAGGTTCGGGAGGAGGAACCTCGTAAGGTTTGTTGGGGGAAAACAGAGGATGTTTGCAAAGTCGCGAAGAACGATTTCAATCCAGACCATTGGATCTGGAAAGGAACGTGGAAAAGGATCAGCGCATCACTGATTTGAAATCATAAGAAGTAGAGTCGAGAGGAGATAGGACTCGCGAAGTCTGAACTCGCGATTCAATCACAACAATTGATCGCGAGAAGAGCGAGGATCGTAGATTTATTCTTGAAGCATTCACCGATTCAGAAATTGAGAAAAGGAGGAATCAGCTCGCAAAAGTCCTGAAGTGTGAGATCATGAAGGGAGTCGACCCACAGTCGTATTCCATGGTCACATCAAGTGAGGAGCTTAGCATCGAGAGCTAAGGACGTTGGCATAAGAGTTAAAATCACTAAGGAGAGGGTCTGTAGGTGTCACATAGTGGGTGCCGACGAAGTAAAAAGGGCCTGTGTCCAGTCGAAATTGGTTCCATCCAGATCCCAACGAGTCATTCGACTCGACGACTTGAACAATCCTAGACCGGGAGGTTATGCCAACCCCGAAGGAGAGATCAGAAGGGGGGGAGGTTGGGGTCAGTTTGTGAGCACCCTTTTGTGTGCTAGGTTTTCTTGGTGATGAAGTTCTTTCTCTTGAAGAATATAGCAAAGGATTGGTTGGTTTTTCTTCCCTTGTTGAGAAGGGTTTCCCATGATACTTCTTGTGTACTTGTGCATGGTGTTTCTTCTTGTGATCTTGGTTGCGGCAAACTATTTACGGTTTAAGTAAAATACTAAAATGGAATGAAATTCACGCTTAAGCCTTTCTTATTGAAAAATCAACAACAAGAACTGTCTCAACTGCTTCTTTCCCTTCATTTGTCAGTTTATCGATAGCCTTATTGAACCATTCTTCGATGTAACTTTTCATAGGTGCCACGTTGATTTCATGTTGGATTTTAATATTGAACAACTCACCCTCCAAGTCTCAGAAATCAATGGAAATGCCATGTGTTATCACTCCAAGAAACTCCTTAGGGTTGTAGGCTAAGGATGCTTGGTAACTTAGAAATAATGGTTTTTATGTGTTTGGGACAATGGGGTCTTTAATGATTTGTATAAGAAACAACTCACCACACATCTAAAGATACAGTGCTTTCAGTAAACAATAATCAGATTAGATAATTGAAAGAGAGGATGGAGAATACTATTCTTGATTTGCCAATACAAGTGAAAGTAGGGCTTAATACAAGACAGCAAGGAATCATTTAATTTCAAGTCTATGAGCTCAATAAAGAGATAACAGTCTTTATGAACTAAAATAAACTGAAAGCAAAGTACAGAAAATGAAGGATGGACAATTCTGATATTGCAAACAAAAGGAAACTAAACTTTATTTCTGCAAAAAGAGTCTATACAATGGCATAAAATATCTCCCAGTTTGAACCCTTATCTCATATCAAAATTAGGCATTTATAGCCTCTTACAATTGGTTTTACAGATCCTAAGAACATGGATCTGTATTTAATAAAAGCAATTCAAATCAAACTAAACAACTTGAAGATAAAGACTTAACAACTAGACTTAGCACTCGAATTGTCTTCATTCCCAAAAATTCGCCATCTGCATCCTTCAGCTCCTGGAATCTTTGATGTTATGCAATGTGGCAAAACACCTGTCTTGACAGTTGTATTTCTCCAACGTTCATGGTCGATATTTGAGGAAGTTTGTTTTACATGTGGCTTCCAAAATTCCCTCAAGTCTCTGATGTCGAATCCTTTGTAAGCAATTTTCATTCCCTTGATACTCTGGAACTCCTTCATAACCTGTGAGAAATGACCTGTTCTGTCCTTGGCCTCAAAAAATGATTTTCCAGCTTTCAACAGCTAACTCGTTTAATATTTCCCTGGTTAGCTGGTGAAAGCGCTACCTTTCACCAGCTAACGGGTCATAAAATATCGCTTTGCGCTGGTGAAAGCCCTGACTGCGCCCAAAACGAGTTTTCACCTTCAAAATTTTGATTCTATCAAAACTCAGTGTGTCTCTGATTTCTCACCTTGCATATTAATAGCGACTTGAGCAAGTACCTTCCGATATGGATGGGCTTTTTGCCTTTGTTTTTGTCTCCATCTTCTTCTCTGCTTGTTAAGGTGTTTGGCAAGCCACCATAGACTATTGTACTCTTTGGTGAGTTTCTTCTTTCTTTTCTTCTCTTTAACACTTTCGCAAGCCAGTCTCTCAAACACAACATTGGTTTTTGCAAAGTTATCAGACAACTTTTTATACCTTTCTTTGATTACCCGTTCCAAAACCTCTTGCTGAGCGATGACCTCTTTCAGATGCTTGATTTTCTGAGATTTATTTGACTTGGAACTTCTTGATGTTTCTCCTTCCTATGTATGAGTGAAAGTCTCATAGTTTTGTGCAAACTCAGTTGACTGCTCAGGACTCTTAGTGACAGGGAATTGATCTTGTTGCTCTGATTCTGAATCTGTATAGGGCAAGTTTAATATATTGGTTCTCTTCTCTATAGTCTGCTCTGTGGGATGTGCTATAGTGGTCTCAAAGCTTAACCTTTTCTTCAACCTGTGAGGCTTCACTCCAGAGATTCTGTCTTCTGGAGGTCCTGGCAGGGTCCTCCTCTTCCTTGAACTACTTTGAGGAGTCAATTGTTTCTTTGAACCTTTCCCCTATTCATTTGCAGGCTGAGCTTGCGTTTCAAAACCCTCCCAAAATAAGAAATGCTGCCAGCTCCTTCCCTGTTGTTTTAATTCCTCCAGAATGATCAATTTAATGAGGCCGAAGTGGCACAGTGTATTCTTCATGCTTAGGGGTTGAGCCCTGATTTTCTTGCAAACCTTAGTTAAACTCTTATGTAAGAAAAAGGGCAAATTGAGAAGAGTCTTGCCTGTGAAATGGTCCAGGAGCTTAAAATGATACATCATGAGTTTGTCATACCTGCCCTCTGAGGTAATGTAGAGTTGGATGCCCTTAAATAGCTCCTGCCACTCCTCTTCTAGATAGGAAACCGGCATGCCCTTCTTCCATGCGTTGTGCTTGAACTCTTCCTTTAAATAAGCTCTGAAATTCAAGTTTTTGGTGGCAGTGGTTTTGAACCAACTCTGGCCCGATCTTGGTAGGCTGGTTGTTGCAACAATGGAAGATTCATCTACTATGATTTCCAAGGCCCCAACATGAGCCTTATTCCCATCGAAAGTTTTGGCAAAAGCTTCTGCTGTCGACTGGTGGCAACCATTTTGCAACCTCTCAATGAATTCAATACACCCTGCGTTTCAAAAATGTTTCTGGACTTCGGGATGTTTCTGTAAAAAAGATAGGTTGTCAACCTCTTTTCTGATTAGGGAACCACTGCATCTCCTCGCCATCCTGTAGCTTGAAAAACCCCAACAATTTTGTATATCAACCCCTGCAACTGTTGTTCGAGCCGAAGTTTTGCGTTGTTGAAAGCACTCGGGAGTCGGCTCTGTTTTCTAACATTTGAAACTTTAACAAAACTTCGTGAACAATGTGTGATATGGAAGCAATGACCTGATTTGATATTATCAGCCCGGAAGTACAGCCTCTGTACCTGAGTTGCTGGATTCAAAATTACCATTTCTGATGCCATGAGTGTGCAACATGCGTCACTGAACAAGATCCGCATCGTAATCCTATTTTGAAGTGAAAAACTGATTCTCCATCATTACCCACTTTCATCAGCGCATGATTTGGATTTGCATGACGTGGGATGATCGTATCATCATTAGCTTTTAGAAACATGGATAACACGCACGTGATTCCTTCTTTCTCCAGCCAACGGCCCGTGGAAAACTCCCCTTAGCTGTTGATACTTACTGCTTTCACCAGCGCATGATCCTGTGGAAAACCCCCTTTAGCTGTTGAAAGTCTTCATTTTCATCAGCACACGATCCCGTAAGAACTGCTCCATAGCTGTGGAAAGTCTTCACTTTCATCAACGCACGATCCCATAAGAACTGCTCCGTAGCTGTGGAAAGTCTTCACTTTCACCAACGCACAACCCGCGACAATGCTTCTTTGGATATTCTGAAATTCAACACTTTCATCAATGCACAGACCTATGGGAGACACTCCTTAGCTGTTGAAATTCGCCACTTTCACCAGCTAACACTCCTCTTTTGGACACACATTAGCTGTTGAAAGCAAATTATGAAAATTTTGAAAAGAAGACTTTTATGGGTCATCTTATTTCTAAGACAAAAAACTAAAACCTAAGTTTTGCAGCTAGAAAAAATCAAAAATGAATTGAGGATACTACCGATAGCCATGCTATCCATCACAAAATGCGACCAAAGGGATGGGTACATTTTGGGAGCTAACATTTGGCTCCAACTGGGATGGGCATCTCCCTGTGAGGTGACCAAGAACCTAGCTAGACTCAGTAGCCTTATTACAATTTGAAACAGAAATTTGAAAAAAAGTTTGCTAGTACCATTGGGCATGGATTTATTTGAATGACAGGAAGAAAAACAGAAATGAAAAAGAAATATGTACAAGTAGAACAGGGCTTCAAAGGAAGCCTTATGAGAAATAGGTCTTCAAGAAGCGCCCGTTGAAAGAAATTTGCAACCGGAAATGCAAGTTGAACAGGAAATATGGCCTCAGTACCATATACCAACTTGAAAGGAGATGTACCAATTGATTTCTTACATGTAACCCTGTCATCCCACAAGGCAAACTTCAGTTTGGAATCCCAACCTCTGGCATTTTGTTCAAGCARCTTCTTTATGATTYTGACTAAACTCTTDTTGGATGAYTCAGCTAAGCCATTCCCTTGYRGATAGTAAKYTGTGGARTGTACCARCTGAATYCCCAKYKCTTCACACAATTTCACCAAGTGTTTATCTTTGAATSCAAYARYGTTATCARTGACYAWTCTCTTRGGRCARYYRAATYTGGMAAATATRTTTTCTTGYARAAARTTTATKATGACARYATGATTGGCRTTCCRGGTGGGAATAGCCTCAATCCACTTTGTAAAGTAATCGGTGGCAACCAGGATCCACCGGTGYTGACCACTAGAAGGCGGATGAATTTCACCTATGAAGTCCAGGCCCCACTGCTGGAAAGGCCCTGTGACCACTATAGGTTTGAGGGGAAGAGACTTTAATTGTTGTTTACCTTCGAATCTCTGACACTTGTCACATGTTTTCACAAACTCATATACATCTGAAAATAATGATGGCCAGTAGTAACCAGATCTTAAGATTTTGTGTGTCGTAGTTTTCCAATAGTGATGTCCCCCACATTCACTATTATGAAATTCAATCATGACCTTAGCTGCCTCATCTTGGTTTACACACCTCAACAATAAACCTATGGGATTTTTCCAGAACAACAAGTTGTCATTGATGCAGAAGTTTATAGCTTTGAGCTTTAAGGCCCTTCTTTGAGTCTTTGTCAAATTTGATGGGACTGATAAAGTTTGCAGAAACTGAATAATATGACTGTACCATTTGTAATTAGCTAAATGAGCTGAGACCTGCATTTCCTCACCTTCTTTGTTCTCTGAAGATAGAACATTTTCTGCATCAATACTCATCAAATTTATTTCAAGCAGCCTGCAATTTTCCTCTGCCAGGAGTTTGGCAAGGCCTTGACCTTTCACTAATTTTGTTGGTTTGATTTCAACATCGAATTCAATCAACCTTGCTATCCACTTACTCCTTTTTCCATCAATGTTGGGTTGGACAAGAACATCTTTAATTGAACTGGAGGGAACAAATGCTATTACCTTCGCCTAAAGAATGTAGACCCTGAAAGATTTCAGTGACTTGACAAGTTCATATGCTTGTTTCTCTAAAAATTCATACTTTACCTCTGCGTCCCTCAAGACCTTACTGAAGAAGGCAACCAGCTGCTCCTGATCATCAACATTCTTTTGCAAGAGTACCGCTGCAATTGTATCACTGGAAGCAAATGAAAAAATGTAAAATACCTTGGAGAAATCGAGGCTGGTCAAAACAGGGGCTGTTGTGATGGCTTCCTTGATGGCATTGAACGAATGTCTGGCTACTTCAGTCCATTTTACCTCAGAGTCCTTTCTCAACATAGCAGTGATATGCTTTGTGACTTCAACAAAATTTACTATAAACCTTCTGAAAAAGTTAATAGTCCCAAGGAAAGACTGAATGTCTTTCTTTGATCTAGGAAGAGACAGATTTTTAATTGCTTCTACCCTCTTTGGGTCAATCTTAACCCCATCAGCTGAAACAATATGCCCAAGTAATTTCCCCTCCTTAAGTGCAAAATTTGATTTTTTTGGATTAAGAGAGATGCCATACCTTCGACATTTCAGAAATGTCCTTCTTAAGTGCTGCAAATGAAGTTCATGGCTGCTTGAGAAAATAGTGATATCATCAAGATAAATCAGGACAAATTTATCTTTCTCTCCAACGAAAGCAATGTCCATTGCCCTTTGGAATGTCGCTCCTGCATTCATCAATCCAAAGGGAATATTCTTGTACATAAACCTACCCCATGGAGTGGTAAAAGCAGTCTTTTCCTTGTCTTCCGGATGAACAACAATCTGGTTGTATCCGGAAAACCCATCAATAAAAGACATCACCTTTGATCCTGACACCTTTTGTATAATATGCTCCATTTTGGGTAGTGGGTAGTTGTCCTTCCTAGAGCACTTATTCAGATTTCTTAATTCGACGCAGAGTCTGATCTCCCCATTCTTCTTCCTTACCGGTACAAGATTCGCAATCCATTCTGAATACCTGAGGGGAATGATGATGTGGGCATCCAATAGTTTTTTAATTTCCCTTTCCATTGTAGGAAACAACAAAGGGTTGAAGGATATATGCTTCTACCTGAATGGTTTGATGTCTTTATTCAAGGGAATCTTATGCTGAATTACTTCTATGTCAAAAGTCTTCAAGTCATCATACTGCAAGGCAAAGATGTCTACAAATTACTTTAGCAATTTTCCATACTCAGTCCTTTTTTTTTTAGTCAAAGTTGAGGCTAAGTTAACATGTTTAGGATCTTTCTCACTAACCACATTATACTGCAAAACATCTGAATATTTTTCCCCACTTTGCAATTTGACAGCCACATCATTGTTATCGAACAACCTTTCCAACGGGACCAAACCTTTAGGAATTCTATTGGTGGACAACTGAACTATTTCATGTGCTACGATTTTGCTTTTGAACTTTGGCTCCTCCATTTCATTGTCATGTTCATTCTCTTGATCAATCTGCAGATCTACAAACTCATCTATAACTGCAAAGAATCTAGTGAGTTCAACATCGTCTTCAAAGACCTTCCAAAATTTTAAATTATCAAGGAGAGAGGGCCTATATTTAACTTTAATGTCGTAAGTTAATTTATGAGGCAGAGGGGGTATGAATGCATAAGCAAACACAGCCAATGAATCAGCCAATTCATTCATTGCTCTAGGTACATATGTAATTTTAAAATCTGAAAAATCATGAATTGCTTTCAACACTTCATCTCTGTAGGCCTTCAGCCTGAAATGCTTTGCTTGAAAGGACTTATTCACCTACTGGATGATCAAATCTGCATCTCCAAACACCTGCAATTTTTTAATGTTTCTCTCTTTGGCTGCATTCAGCCCCAAAAGTAGTGCCTCATACTCAGCAATGTTATTAGTCACTTTAAAATCGAGTTTAAAGGACAAATGAGAAGTTTTCTTAGAGGGAGAAATGAATACCACTCCTGCTCCAACTGACTCCCTAGTGCAAGCACCATCAAAGAACATGGTCCAAAGATCATCTTCTTGGGTTTTGTTGGGCTGAACTGTGATCTGATCTGTGGGATTTCTGAGCAGCAATGTATCAGGCAGTGAATCATCAATTTGCAAAATACAAGATCCCATACCTGTGTCAACCGAATAGATAGGATGATTGGATGGATTTTTCTCGTCACTGATTACATATGCCAACTGAGATTCCCTGTAAAGCCTTCTATTCACCCCTCCAAAAACAAGGATAGTAGCATAGGAGAGATCCATTTGAAGAGTGCCACCTAGTCTCTTCATCCACGATCTTGATAGTAGACATCCAAATTTAGGGGGTATGTCGACCACTACTATATCCATCACCATTGTCTTCATTGATGCTTGGGTCAAGGTTACAGCCAAATCCTTAATAATTCCAAGACATTTGACTTTTCGAGAATCAAAAGAGAAAATGTCATGATAAGACTTGGTTATCTCCAACCCAAGCTCATCCATGACTGCCTTCGGCATCAAATTGTGCAAAGCACCGGAGTCCAACAAACAATTATGCAGTGTTTTCTCATGAATATTTAAAGAGATGTAAAAGGGAGGACAACTTTCATCTCTGTTTTCTACCATTTGGCCCAGAGTGATGGTTGTCTTATCATCATAAATGTTGAGGATATCAGTAGAAAGGGATACAGATTGGGGGTCTAAAGTTTTGAGGATATCCCTTTTGAACATTTCGTTTTTCATCAGCTCAACTAGAGGAATAGGAATATTAATTTTTTGTATTTCAACCTCAAAATTAAAAGAATATGGAACCTTATCAGCAACTTTATCAGAAACCTTTACCTTATTTGAAGGGGCTTCCTGATTCTTTTGTTGTTCAACAGGAGGCTGACTTTCTGGAGTTTGATGCTTGATAGGGGCAGCAATCTTCTTGGGAGGAGCTGATGCTTTCACCTTTGAAGGATTTTCTTGCTGATCCTCTGATGTCTGATCCTTTTTCTTAACAGGGGTAGCAGTCTTTTTAGGAGAGGCTGGTGCGTCTTGTTAAGCAGCATTAGATTTGGATCGGAGGTTATATCTATTTTTATCTTCTGTTGTGAAAATGCCATCACCATGAAGATCATCTTCTGTCTGTTCAGTCATCAATGATTCCTCATAGTCATGTTGTGTTAGATAAGATTTCCCTGTCTCTTCTCCAACACAATGAATTTCACCTTCTCCATCTTCTTGATCTTCACCATTGTCTTCATCCATCACACCATTTTGAAGAGGGACCTTTATCCTCTGATCTTCATTAGAATTCTTTTCTCTTTGCAGGATCTGAGTTGGCTGATTATTCCTTCTGAAGTTATATGGATTTTGGTTCGGATTTCTGCCTGCAGAGTCATAAGTGCTTCTTCCCTTCACAAGCTATTTATTTTCGATCTTGAGCTTAGATATCTTAGAGGTTAGAGACTCTATCATCTTGGCCATTTTATCAAGTTTTGGATCAGCATTTGATGAAGATGAGGACTCATTCTTTGGTCTTCTCCTATCAGAATCTCCTTTCCTCTTCTGAGAGGCTAGAATATTAGATTCCACCTCAAGGGTAGCATATTGCATGAGAGATAATGTTGGTGACCTCCTTTCTCTCAACAGCAAACAAAAATCTGAATCAAAAGCATCAGAATAGGTGATCTTGGCAGAAGCATCTGATGGTTTTATCTCGGCTGGTATTTTTCCATACATCCGGTTAAACCTCTTGGTGAAATCAGAGACTGATTCACTACTTTGTTTCCTCAAGTTGCCGAATTCTGTGATGTAGTAGACAAAATCTCTTCTGTCACCCCAATGTTTCAGAAATGTCTCATCCAATTCCTCGATTCCGGCAATGGAACCAGCAGGGAGTTCTTCGAACCATTTCCTAGCATGGCCATCTAGGCTTTGGACAAATACTCGTGTCCAAACATCTTCTTGTTCAATATTAAGGTTCTCTTCATAACTGTAAAAAGCCTCAATATGTTCTTCAGTAGACACATCGCCTTCGCCTGTGAACTTAGGCATATATTTCTGATAGTCTCACGTTGGCATGGCTGCTACTAGGTTCAGCAATATGAGTGGTGCATACCTAGCAACTAGGATTTGTTGCATCTTAGTCAAAGGAGGTGGTGCAACCATGACTATCAGAGGTGGGGAAAATGATAGTTTCTGCTTCAAGTCTTCAACACTGGAGGAATTTAAAAGAGGTGAATCTTCTAAAGGGAAAGAGGTCTGATAAGAGGCTCTGTAAAAATTTTCAAGCTTCCCAGCTAAATTTTCTTCACCCTTAGCAGATAGCTCTTGGAGGAGATGTTCAACAGCAAGGAGGCTAGTATAAATGTTCAAGTAATCTTCTTGTTGTTGAGAGTGGAAAGACTCAAGGGAAGAAGAACTGTGGCTTCTTTCTAAAGTCTTAGATTTTTTTTCAATCAAATTATAGTCTATCAATTTATCATCACTAGGATTTTTCTGTTGATCAAAAAGAGTTTGTTCTTCTACAGTATTTACAGTTGTTTTTTCATTAGTGTTCTCTGAAAAGAACTCGAATTTTTCTGTAGTAGATTTTCCAGAACTGGAAAGAGGATTACCTTTTGTATTTGAAGTTTGACCTTGAATCATCTTTCCCTTCCTGAGAATTGATTCTAGATTGGACACTGGTGTGATCGGTGATTCTTGAGGATTCGCCCTAGTATTGATCCTCTTAGGAGCCAGGATGAACTTGTGGAGTTGCCAGATAGATGATTACAACCAACTAAAAGTGTCTAATCTTTGTCTATCATCAAAGATCAGCTCTGTGTCATATCCCAGGAAAGCAGAGCTTGAATTCTGTCTCCCCGGCAACAACGCCAATTTGTTATCACTCCAAGAAACTTCTTAGGGTTGTAGGCTAAGGATGCTTGGTAACTTAGAAATAATGGTTTTTATGTGTTTGGGACAATGGGGTCTTTAATGATTTGTATAAGAAACAACTCATCACACATCTAAAGATACAGTGCTTTCAGTAAACAATAATCAGATTAGATAATTGAAAGAGAGGATGGAGAATAATATTCTTGATTTGCCAATACAAGTGAAAGTACGGCTTAATACAAGCCAGCAAGAAATCATTTAATTTCAAGTCTATGAGATCAATAAAGAGATAACAGTCTTTATGAGCTAAAATAAACTGAAAGAAAAGTACAGAAAATGAAGGATGGACAATTCTGATATTGCAAACAAAAGGAAACTAAACTTTATTTCTGCAAAAATAGTCTATACAGTGACACAAAATATCTCCCAGTTTGAACCCTTATCTCATATCAAAATTAGGCATTTATAGCCTCTTACAATTGGTTTTACAGATCCTAAAAACATGGATCTGTATTTAATAAAAGCAATTCAAATCAAACTAAACAACTTGAAGATAAAGACTTAACAACTAGACTTAGCACTCGAATTGTCTTCATTCCCAAAAATTCACCATCTGCATCCTTCAGCTCCTGAAATCTTTGATGTGATGCAATGTGGAAAAACACCTATCTTGACAGTTGGATTTCTCCAATGTTCATGGTCGATATTTGAGGAAGTTTGTTTTACACGTGGCTTCCAAAATTCCCTCAAATATCTGATGTCGAATCCTTTGTAAGCAATTTTGATTCCCTTAATACTCTGGAACTCCTTCATAACCTGTGAGAAATGACCTGTTCTATCCTTGGCATCAAAAAATGATTTTCCATCTTTCAACAGCTAACTTGTTTAATATTCTGTTGGTTAGTTGGTGAAAGTGCTGCCTTTCACCAGCTAAAGGGTCATAAAATATCGCTTTGCGCTGGTGAAATCCCTGACTGCGCCCAAAACGAGTTTTCACCTTCAAAATTTTGATTCCATCAAAACTCAGTGTGTCTCTGATTTCTCACCTTGCATATTAACGACTTGAGCAAGTACCTTCAGATCTGGATGGGATTTTTGCCTTTGTTTTTGTTTCAATCTTCTTATCTACCTTTTAAGGTGTTTGGCAAGCCATCATAGACTATTGTACTCTTTGGTGAGTTCCTGCTTTCTTTTCTTCTCTTTAACACTTTCTCGGGCCAGTGTCTCAAACGCAGCATTGGTTTTTGCAAAGTTATCACACAACTTCTTATACCTTTCTTTGATTACCTGTTCCAAAACCTCTTGCTGAGCGATGACCTCTTTCAGATGCTTGATTTTCTAAGATTTCTTTGACTTAGAACTTCTTGATGTTTCTCCTTCCTCTGTATGAGTGAAAGTCTCATAGTTTTGTGCAAACTCAGTTGACTGCTCAGGACTCTTAGTGACAGGGCATTGATCTTGTTGCTCTGATTCTGAGTATGTATAGGGAAAGTTTAATATATTGGTTCTCTTCTCTGTTGGCTACTCTGTGGGTTGTTTTGTAGTGGTCTCAAATATTAACCTTTTCTTCGACCTGTGAGGCTTCACTCCAGAGATTTTGTCTTCTGGAGGTCCTGGTAGGGTCCTCCTCTTCCTTGAACTACTTTGAGGAGTCAACTGTTTCTTTGAACCTTTCCCCTGTTCATTTGCAGGCTGAGTTTGTGTTTCAAAACCCTCCCAAAATAAGAAGTGCTGCCATCTCCTTCCCTTCTGTTTTAATTCCTCCAGAATGATCAATTTAATGAGGACGAAGTGTCATAGTGTATTCTTCATGCTTAGGGTTTGAGCCATGATTTTCTTGCAGAACTTAGTTAAACTCTTATGTAAGAAAAAGGGCAAATTGAGAAGAGTCTTGCCTGTGAAATGGTCCAGGAGCTTAAAATGATACATCATGAGTTTGTCATACCTGCCCTCTGAGGTAATGTAGAGTTGGATGCCCTTAAATAGCTCCTACCACTCCTCTTTTAGATAGGAAACTGGCATGCCCTTCTTCCATGCGTTGTGCTTGAACTCTTCCTTTAAATAAGCTCTGAAATTCAAGTTTTTGGTGGCAGTGGTTTTGAACCAACTCTGGCCCGATATTGGTAGGCTAGTTGCTACAGCAATGGCAACTTCATCTACTATGATTTCCAAGGCCCCAACATGAGCCTTATTCCCATCGAAAGTTTTGGCAAAAGATTCTGTTGTCGACTGGTGGCAACCATTTTGCAACCTCTCAACGAATTCAATACACCCTGCGTTTAAAAAATGTTTCTAGACTTCGAGATGTGTCTGTAAAAAAGATAGGCTGTCTAGCTCTTTTCTGAGTAGGGAACCACTGCGTCTCCTCGCCATCCTGTAGCTTGAAAAACCCCAACAATTTTGTATATCAACCCCTGCAACTGTTGTTTGAGCCGAAGTTTTGCGCTGTTGAAAGCACTCGGGAGTCGGCTCTATTTTCTAACATTTGAAACTTTAACAAAACTTCGTGAACAATGTGTGATATGGAAGCAATGACCTGATTTGATGTTGTCAGCCCGGTAGTACAGCCTCTGTACTTGAGTCACTGGATTCGAAATTACCATTTCCGGCGCCATGAGTGTGCAGCATGCGTCACTGAACAAGATCCGCATCGTAATCCTATTTTGAAGTGAAAAACTGAGTCTCCATCATTACCCACTTTCATCAGCGCATGATTTGGATTTGCATGACGTGGGATGATCGTATCATCATTAGATTTTAGAAACGTGGATAACACGCACATGATTCCCACTTTCTCTAGCCAACAGCCCGTGGAAAACGCCCCTTAGCTGTTGATACTTACCGCTTTCACCAGCGCATGATCCTATGGAAAACCCCCTTTAGCTGTTGAAAGTCTTCACTTTCATCAGCGCACGATCCCATACGAACTGCTCCGTAGCTGTGGAAAGTCTTCACTTTCACCAACGCACAACCCGCGACAATGCTTCTTTGGATATTTTGAAATTAAACACTTTCATCAGCGCATAGACCTATGGGAGACGCTCCTTAGCTGTTGAAAGTCGCCATTTTCACCAGCTAACACTCCTCTTTTGGACACACGTTAGCTGTTGAAAGCAAATTATGAAAATTTTGAAAAGAAGACTTTTATGGGTCATCTTATTTCTAAGACAAAAAACTAAAACCTAAGTTTTGCAGCTAGAAAAACTCAAAAATGAATTGAGGATACTACCGATAGCCATGCTATCCATCACAAAATGCGACCAAAGGGATGGGTACATTTTGGGAGCTAACACCATGTAATATTTCTGCAATATCCTTATTTTTTACGGAGTAATCCACCATACAGTTATCTATGGCATTCTCATTGTATACATTTATGCCATAGAAATTTTCAATTGACAATTCTTTAAAAATATCAACTTTCTCATTGAACTATTGTTTTTTTAGGAACAACGAGTTGAGGATCAACATGGGATCTTGGACTTCGTTAGTGCTTTCGGTTAGGTCCACCTCCATGATCCTTTTGAATATCTCTTCTCTCTTGTTATGGCTTGTGTTAGAGAAAGATTTTCCTCACCCTATGCAATCTTGCAGAGAGGGCCTTATTCCATTTCCTTATGCAGACTTATCTTCCCTGTTACTAAAATCCAGAGACAAAAATACAAATTTTTCCATTTGTATGCATCTTGCACACTATACAACAAGCGTATACGTGGGCTGCTCCACTACATCCTGCATACATCGGGATTTGTGCCAGAAAATCAAAATTAAATGTTGGGTTTCCATGTCATGACAGGAGATATATGATCCTTGGCATTCCATATACTAGAAACGTTCCAAATCGGCCCTTCAGTTTCATTTTCAAGGCTATAAAGAGGCCAATTCTGAGCTATGGAAAAGGAGAAAGAATTCAATTTTGAGAGCAAAGTTACTCTGGAGAAATTATTTACTTCATATTGAGTCTAGATCCCTTTGTCCTTTAAGTTTGAACACAGTGTTCAACCCCCAAGCTCTTCCCTTATTGATGGAGAACCTCATTATCTCCTTTATATGAGCTTGCCTTTAGTGGAGGATTGAAGTGGTGGAGGCCCAACTAGAAGGAACTTGGTTTCTCGGTTCTGAACCATGTCGACACGGAAGTTTGTAATATTTTCACTTCTGGTGATCATTTATTAATAGAAATACTCCTTTCTCGTCCAATTGATATCTTGCAAATATATGAATTATTATCCATGGGCATATTTGTTATGAATATTGATGTATTATGCTATCTAATGTGCTAACTTGTTATATTGCCACCATATGTTTTTTTTTTCTTCTTTGTTGAGAACTTGTTGCAGGTATATATATTTGGGTCAAAGTGCTCAATGGTGGACATCATTGAACATTTGGATGAGGTAGGCTTCTTTCTTATCTTTCTTGCACATTGGTTTATATAGCATGTTGTTGGGATAGAGTTGATTTCTACAGTCATTTCCGTATGTTGTAGTTCACCCTAGCCATAGAGATATTTTCATCGTAACAGCTCGGCTGCACACCTGAATGATGTTGTTCAAGTTCTTTATTTTCTCCTTCCAACAGGAATACAACTGCTTGACCCAAATTGGAGAGGGAAGGTCCTCCTCTCTTCTATTTAGCTCTGACATGTTGGAAACTTTAATACCAAAGGGTACCATGACATCAAGGTAGAAACCTTCTTCAATTTTTAGGTTTTCCTATAGATATTCAAGGAAGGCATGTGCCCTCGATCCAAAAGAAATCATGCTCTTTGAATTTTCCCAAGATTCTGTAATCATTGAAATTATTTTCTTGATATTATTCTCCACATAGCTCCTCACTGATGTGAGTAAGCTTGAGGATACTTTTATTTTGGCTATCGGCGTGGTGGGTCCGAAAATTTCCAAAGGGCTGGAAAGGAGTGGAAGAGGCATTAAAGTCTCTTCCAGTTCCTTAATCCTTTCCTTTAAATTTATATTTTCCGCTTCCATACCACCAACGGAATCGTCCAATGCATCGCCAATTTCTTTATGAATTATGGAAATTTGGGAAGGCCGCATATTTCTTATTTTAACCTCGGAATGAAATTTCCCCTTTTTATTCTTCACATCACTCTTCTCAATAATTAATTTTTTAGATTCATGTCAAAGACAATGCTCTGAAATACAAATGATTCTTCTTCATCAAAGATCTCATTCTCACCAATTTCCAACGACTGATTCTGGCGGGCCGCGCCTCCTGGTTGGTCAATGTTAGGAAACATCTTCTCAATGTCATCCTCGAGATTCATATCTTTGAGGGAGAGGCTATTGATTTCACTTTCGACGCGGTGCTCTTCTTCCTCTTGTACAATATTCTTCCTCTTCTTCCTCAGAGGAAGTTTATGTGAGCTTTCAATTTTTCCTGGAGAGGGGTTCTTGTCTCCTCCTCCACCTGAACCACTGTTGATTACTTTTTTAGCTGGGTGGGCCACTGGAGCACTTCTCCAAGGTATTGTAGTATTAGGATTAACAGTTGGGGATTGGGCACTGTAACATCCCCGACCATCCACAGACCGGGTAATGCTACCACGCAGAATATACACTTATATATATAACATTCATTATAATGAATTTAAATACTTAACACAGAGTAATCATAGAATTAATCCTAAAATACACAATCAATGAAACTAAAATTAATTCATATACACAACGGAATATATGATAAGATTCAAGCATCACAAAACATGCATAAAATACATAATTAAACACAACAATGATACTTATCTTCTAGCTGGATTAAATACACCAACTGCGTGCAGATCTTCCATGAACCTCCTAGCCTTAGACCGTGCTGCTCATTACTCTTAGCAGTAGGTCACCCCCGAGCTGGGACTAAACTCCACCGGGCAAGGGAATTCTAGGCTTGGCAAGGACAACAAGGAAGTTTCACAAAGCAACAGGAAGGATCTTTTATCCTAGGAGCCACTTACACCCACAACACACAGACCCTCATTCCCCACACACCTGCTCCACCCCAGGAGGATACACCTTCACTAATACAAGTCCATCGGATAGTACACCTCCCGTACCTTGGGCTTCAGCAACAGGTTGGACCAGAAGTCTCAGAGTATTGTGGCTGCTACGGGACTCCCTTCTAGGAGAACTCACTTCCCAGTAGGATCTCTCACCTAGGAGAGCTGCTCACAGGTATGATAACTAGTCTTCGACTCAGCTACAACTGTTTATGATTGACAACAATAGAAACAACAATGGAAATAGGGAAAAAATGGGTATGGACACCCAACAAGACAATAGTCAAACACTAGGACATATCAATGCTCATTAGGAAACATTCGACGAAAACAAGTCTCACTTTGTCAAGGAACTACGTGGCCGCACCACCAACAGTTATGAAACAACACTGCTTAGACAACAGAAAATGACAACCCAAAAATGGCTAAGGTACAAACTTGGCTCTACAGGTGCAGATAGACTGGGTTCATGGAATCACACAAGTCGACTTTTCGTTCTCCTTTTCAGAGATTCGTGGTTATCCGAGATTGACCACCGAGGTCTTGGGTTTAGACGGAGGATGGGAGAATGGCCTCACAAACTCACGCGGAGGATGGCCAAATGACCAGTGAACTACCGGCACGTTTTTACTCACAGGATTACTGGTTCCAGAGATCTGTGATGTATGTCCCGGTTCACGGTTAGACAATGAGTCGAGAATGGGAACCCCCCCCCCCCC
>JZKD02S0906325.1:163474-175762 GCA_000966675.3 Picea glauca
ACTGACGCTTAAACTTTTAACTGCATGAGCCTGGGTCAACACTTGTCTTTCTAGAGTTGCATGCGCTCCATTTAGCCTATGTCCCCAGCCATCAGGAACTTAGGATGACAAAACATAATACGTCCACCTTAGTTTTTCAGGAAATAATATTAAAATATTATTCCTCTAGAGGTAATCCCCCTAGCTTAGCCCCTAGGCCCAAATACTTATCCCCCCTTCCTTACCCTACCTAGTGGAGCTTAGTCCCCTATAACTCTTCTTCATGGTCGGTCTACACGCAACAGTGTTTATATTTTTATTAATGATCTGCATAATTACATATACAAACAAAAGATCAGGCTCCTGGCCTAATCGTCACATAAGCCTCCTAACTTATTATAACTCGGCTCACCAGCCTAAAAAACATGTTTACAATTCATATTTACAACTTGGGCTCTACCGGGGGTTATTACAATCCCCTCCCCTTGTTTTTGCACTATCCTCAGTGCAACTTGTTTATACATATATAATTCAAAAATTCTTCAAAAAGATCCAACCTTTATCTATTGGAAGCCCATTATCCAACTTTACTTTCAAGCACAAATTCTGGTATCCATACTGCAGCTGAAACTCAATTTCTCTATTCCCTGGAGTTGCTTCAGGAAAGCATTCATCTTATTGTTCCTTGTTACATGATTTAATTAAACCTCATTGAAAGCACCGAATGGCTTTAGATCCACGATGTTCCATCCATTTATAAACTTGCAACAGTGCTATGAATCCACAGACGTAAACACTCTACTCGTACACTTATTCATTCAGAAGCAACATTAGAACATACATGCAATACGTATACAGGAAATTCTAATAACATTATAACTTGTATACGAATTACGAGATACACAAGATACAATGAGTAGAGAATTGATACTTATATTTTGATTGAGAAGACTTCCATATCAACATGGTCTAGGCCAAGGTACCAAACCCCAGCAACATTCCAACCAACAGTCTCTCTTCCCCACATGCCTGTCCCACCCCAGGAGTGTGCACCTTCACTGTCACACAGTCCATTGGCTGCTACACCTCCCTTTCCTTGGGCTTCAACAACAGGCCAGACCGGAAGTCTTAGAGCACCGTGGCTTGAGGAGTTCCAACTGCCCTCAGAGGTTTCCAATCGACATCTTCCCCGAGCTACCCTTTGTAGTCAACATTCTAACTTTAATCAACATCATCTCATCTGCATCACCCACATGCATTTATCATGAGAAAACATAAAAGAGTTCATTTAGGAAATCCAACTTAGTTCAAAAAGGAATTCAACTTTTCCCCCAAAACATGAAATTCCATTTCATAATTCTTCTTAGCTTTTGCCAAATTATGAATGCAGCCATGCTTGTGATTTTCCACAAGCACCAAACTGCATACCAATTTCCTGCAAGACTTCATCTTGCATACTACCAACAAATTGTCAGTATTTCCTGTACATCATAATTCAACATGTACAACACCTTTTGCAATTATCTTAGAATTGCATGCACCTAGCAATTCAATCACAATTACCAAACAATTTAACCAAATAGAATGACTCATCATTCTATGCATATGCATGTTCATAATTAATAACAGTAAGTTTATTATTTCAATTTTTTGAATATAGAATTTTCTATAGTCTCTATTCCTGTGACTACCTGGCTTGCAACTTTCTTGTTGCAATGTTTAACAGTTCCTGCAATGTTCTCAGCTTCATGAGTTAGCAACATTTCATCCATTAGTATAATTATTTCCATGCCAAAAACATATATGCATGTACTTACAAAACACATTCAACAAAGTTCATTTAAGTATACAATTCCATCATGTATGAGTGCAATTCTGCCCTTACTAGACATGAGTACAACTCTCAATGCCTATTTATTCATTGCACCCTTGTATTGATTTACATAATGCTCTTTATCTCAGTGATGTATCTCACCATCCATAAGTTGGAATTCTGACCAATGTGTTGACACACTCTCCACACACTTCCTATTGTCTTCCCAATTAATTGGATGCCTTCCTTTTCGACCCGGACACTACACCAAGAATATAATTCTGTGGTGTTCATTAGTGTTAGCAAAAAGGTTGCAGTCCAAGTTTTATTTAAAGGTAGGAATCTTTCAGTACCTATGTGGCTCATAACCTTTCCATATTCGTACCTTGCCATATCCAACCATGTCCTAGTCTCATACATGACTAGCTTATTGTCATTCATTCCTATAACAAGTTCTTATCTTTTAATTCTTTGGTTATTACCCCATAACCAAATTAACATGACATTGTACTGTGTCAGTGTGTGCATTCATAAGCTAAAAATCTTGAATTAATACAGGCCTCCATCCTTTACCACATCCAGTGGTATGCATTCAATAATATAATCATGTGATTTTATAAAATAACTCCGACTGAGGAAATTCTTACCTAAATTTTCTTTTAACAATTATGCAAGAAGAGTAATAAGAACTCATACCTGCATGACTGCCATTAATAAATTTTATACTGCCTGAAAGTCTGATGGTAGTAGAATCTTTCATGCTTCGTTTATAAAACTTATAACCAACACTTCATCTCTCTTTTGCTTCACTCCTTATGCAACAACATCACCGAAAACACTTGCAAACACGCAATCATTCTTTCCTCTGGCTAACTCAACAAGTCGTAACCATACTAGCTGCCACAAAAATTGCAGCAACTTTTTTCCCATGTGCAACTTTTCCTTGTTGAACCTAGAAGTCTTCAATTCTTCCCGGGTTCTTGAATCTTCTTGTGCTCTCACTGTGATCACTGTGCATGATCATTCCTGCCTTGAGCACTTTTGACACAATGCCCCTACCCCAGCAGGGCCTGCTGACCTCCCGGTCAAAGGATCTTTCAATCTTCTCAATCGAATTGACTCTTCGGGCTCGTGATTGAACCCAAAACAAATATGCACAGGTCCCCTTTCCTTTTGTGTGTAGGTCCTGATAGACCTGCGGGATATTCCTGTGTGCTTCCAAAACTCCAAGTTTCAGGCGCTAGCCCCTTTTTCATTAGCCCTTTCCTTCATAAGACCATGGGCTATGACCTCACGTAAGTGTGTGATTGTGGGCACGGGCAAGAGTGGTTTTAGACCAACCCACTTTTCACCCCACAATTCACCTCTAGCTGCCACGTATCTTTTTTCTAAAACCGTGGTTTAAATTGCGGCACGCTCTTAGATTTTTAACATCCAAGCAAGTTCTGGCCCCACAATCCAGCTCATTCGTCGATCTCCAATCCCATGGCGATGATCCGTGATCAACTATTGTTATCTATCCTCCTTCCACACGCGATCCCAGATCCACACGATCTGTCGACACGTAGCTCCCTTCCAAATCAATGGCTACGATTGATTTCGATTCTCCGGCCCTCGGGAGTTTCAACTCTTAACTATCTGCTTTTTCCCATATGACAATCTTCTGGAGTTGAAGATCTATTTACACCTGTCCTCAACAATTGGATGGTTCTGATGAAATCTATCTCTCTAGCCTTCGGGAGTTCTCACGTCTCCATACACACAAATATATGGAGTGAATTCCCCAGAGTGATATATCTTCTACCACGTATCCTCTCCAAATCAACAACCCTGATTCTCTTCAGGACTTTGACTCTTTCCGACCAAGACCAGATCAACGGTCCTTCAACCTCCTCCTCAACCAACGATCGAGATTTCCTTCGTGACTTTGGCACTTTCACCCTATGCTTTCCTTCGGAGTGCTTCGTACCCGGAGTTCCAGATCTGGCGCCATGCGTCCACTTTCAGATCAATGACCAAGATTTACTTCAGTTGTTTTTCCTCCTCCTTGTCCACAAACTTTCGAAGTTGTGGATCTTATGCCACCTATCCACCATGACGATGGATGGTCCCAAATCACTTCGAGACTTCATAACTTTAGCAAGTCCACTCTCTTGTGCACACAAGGGTTAAGTCTCGTGTGCTTACCTCTAGATACAACGGTTGCTGGTCCTTCGTGCTCAGACCCAACGGATGGGATCTGTTCCTCTCCTCTGCGCTTCCTTTGTTCTGTTGGACGCTGATCTAACAGTCTAGGATTATTCTCACAACCGATATGACGGTTGTTGTCACTCATCCTCCTGAGCTTTTGACTTCTTCTACCATGGCATATTTTGTCAGTGTTCAAAGGCTTCGGCCTTTGACCTTTCTCCTGTGAGTCCGCCTCTTGTATCTCGTCTTCTCTCTTGTAAGTGTTATCTCTTCTGAGCTTTAGGAATTAGAATGAGTCTGTCTTCCACACACTCCTTGTGTTATCTCTTTTGAGCTTTTCGATTTACTTAGTCTCCTAAGGGTCTCGGCCCTTCTGTTTCCTTTCAAAGGAAAACTTCATGCCCTCCTGGCAACCTTCTGCTCCAACCACACCTTGTTGAGCATTTTCTACAGAGTGTTCAACAGATCTGTGAGTATCTTCCTCTGATACTCTTCTCCCTGAACTCGACAAAGAGTTCTCTCTGTGCACACTTGCACTCGCTCGATGCCTGCCTGGCAGAGCTCTACAGAGTTCTCAGTGACTCTATCTCTCTCTGAACTCAACACAAAGTTCTTCCTATGCACTCCTTGCACTTCTACTGATGAAGGTTCAATGGTATCTCTCCTAAGCTTCTCTGAGGTTAACTTACCTCTGTCAACACACTCCTTGCGGAAAATGTGCACTGCTTGCACTCGAAAACTCAAAGAAGGGAAACAATTGAAACTTATTCAATACTTCACTAGTTTATGCATTCAAACCAATCTGATTTAAGAAAACGTTCATATTTCATTTTATTTCCGAGCTCTTCTATGCTCTATAATCATTTTCGGGCACTAGCTCCTTTCTCTGAGTCCCCAATCCATGTGATCACGGGTCATGACCAAGCACTAGATCACTAGATGCTTATTAGGGCCTTCGACTTTCATAAATTTTCAAAGCACCACACAACAATCTCTCGGAGTTCCAGATTACTAAACTCATGACGTAGGGAGGATCATCCATCCACATCTACTCAGCGTCCGACGGCTGACACTTACTATGGAACCTCAGGCGCCTGAGTTCCGAAACTTCGAAGCTTCGGGACTTCGGAGGATTTCACATCCGTGCATCCGAACTGTTAATCTCCAAACATTCCCAATCACCTTTGGTGATGTCATTACGTCACATCACTTAACGTTTTCCAATTGTGGGGGAATGCAACGATGGTTTGGAGTAACCCACCTTTCATCCTGCAATTCTTCTGACGCTGACACGTAACCCCTCGGTGAAACCGTGGTTTGGATCACGGGACCGCCTTGGAGAATTAACTCCCGTGCAACTTGGGTCCCCGCAATGCCTCCTGACCATTGATATTGATGTATTGTGATCAATGCCAGTGTGGGTCCTCCGACCTTTAACTACGTTATGTAACCTCGGCCCCACTAGCCATGATCACATAGGATGCCACATGGCAGAATACTAGTGACTAATACGTGGCCCATTCAGATGGGTGACACTCGTCACATTCCAAATTCCATTTCAATCTTTCACAGGTTCTAAACCCACTGACACATGGCACACATCCCATGTGTCCACGTCACCTCTAGGTGACATCATCATGACTCACCACTTCGGCTCTTCAGTAGCTTTCTCCCTTTGCTACTACATTTGACCTTTCAACATTGGTTAATCCAATGGTCGATCTCTCCTCTCCAGATCTACGGTGTAGATCCACTTCGAAGCTTCGGGCTTCGACCCTTCTCTTGTTTCTAACATTAGACTTCACTAAAGTCACGAAGTCCGAAGGGATTTCGAGTTAAATCCTCTACACCTTCCCTAGATCTGATGGTCGTAAGGGATTTCCCTTCCTTCCGAACAGAGCCTACGGTGCAAAATAGACTCTGTTACTTTGCTGATTTCTAGAGGAATTCACGACTAACTGCCTTGCAACCTTACCAGATCTGACGATTGTGAAGGATTCTCCTTCTCCCGAACAGATCCTAAGGTCCACATTACTCTGTGGTCCAATACCACTTCTGTCATGGTTTTACGACACCGCTACTCTTCCTGACCTTCGTAACAGGACCAAGGTAACTTCTTGGCACTCAGGAAGGTTCTGAGGTTCGAAATTGGTCCTCCAGACACAATTTCTTCTTGAAACCTTGGGTCCAATGACCACTTACCCAGCCCATCCAGGCTCCGTGTTGAAACCATGGGTCAAAACTTGAGTTTTGTCCATTTCGACAACAACTCCTTCTGAAACTCTTGCTTCAACTTCCACTAACATGGCCCATCCAGGCTCAATGTTGTAACCATGCTCTGATACCATATTGTAACATCCCCGGCCATCCACAGACCAGGTAATGCTACCACGCAGAATATACACTTATATATATAACATGCATTATAATGAATTTAAATACTTAACACAGAGTAATCACATAATTACTCCTAAAATACACAATTGATGAAACTAACATTAATTCATATACACAACGAAGTATATGATAAGATTCAAGCATCACAAAACATGCATAAAATACATAATTTAACACAACAATGATACTTATCTTTTAGTTGGAGTAAATAAACCAACTGCATGCAAATCTTCCACGAACCTCCCAGCCTTAGACTGCGTTGCTCATCACTCTCAGCACTAGGTCACCCTCGAGCTGGGACTAAACTCCACCGGGCAAGCGAATTCTAGGCTTGGCAATGACAACAAGGAAGTTGCACAAAGAAACATGAAGGATCTTTTATCCCAGAAGCCACTTACGCCCAAAACACATAGACCCTCATTCCCCCCACACCTACTTCACCCCAGGAGGATACACCTTCACTAATACAAGTCCATCAGCTAGTACACCTCCCTTACCTTGGGCTTCAACAACAGGCTAGACCAGAAGTCTCATAGTACTATGGCTGCTACGGGACTCCCTTCCAGGAGAACTCACTTCCCAATAGACTCTCTCACCTGGGAGAGATGCTCACATGTATGATAACCAGTCTTCGAATCAGCTACAACCGGTTACGGTTGACAGCAACAACAACGACAACGAAAACAGGGAAAAAATGGGTATGGACACCCAACAAGACAATAGTCGAACACTAGGACATATCAATTCTCATTAGGAAACAGTCAACGACAGCAAGTCTCACTCCATCAAGGAACTGCATGGCCGCACCACCAAAAGTTATGACACAACACTGCTCAGACAATAGAAAACGACAACCCAAAAACGACTAAGGTATGAACTCGGCTCTGCTGGTGCGGATAGACTGGGTTCACAGAATCACACAGGTCGACTTTTTGTTCTCCTTTTCAGCGATGCATGGTTATCTAAGATTGTCCACCGAGGTATCAGGTTCAGATGGAGGATGGGAGAATGTCCTCATGAACTCACACGGAGGATGGCCAAATGACCAGTGAACTACCAACACGATTTGACTCACAGTATTACTGGTTCCAGAGATCCGTGATGGATGTCCTGGTTCACGGTTAGACAGTGGGTCGAGAATGGCAAGACCCTCCCACAAGATAGCTCACACTTCAGCTTTTAACTGCATGAGCCTAGGTTGACACTTGTCTTCCTGGAGCTACATGCACTCCATTTAGCCTACGTCCCTAGCCACCAGGAACTTAGGATAACAAAACATAATATGTCCACGTTAGTTTTTCAGGAAATAATATTAAAATATTATTCCTCTAGAGGTAAGTCCCCTAGCTTAGCCCCTAGGCCCAAATACTTAGCCCCCCTTCCTTACCTTATGTAGTGGAGCTTAGTCCCCCATAACTCTTCTTCGTGGTCAGTCTACATGCAACAATGTTTATATTTTTATTAATGATCTGCATAATTACATATACAAACAAAATATCAGGTTCCTGGCCTAATCATCACATAAGCCTCCTAGCTTATTATAAATCAGCTCACCAGCCTAATAAACATGTTTACAATTCATATTTACAACTGGCGCTCTACCGGGGGATATTACATGCACTCTTCTTGCTGGGACCCTTTCCTCTCTGTTTGTAAAATTTATTGGTACTGAGTATTGTCTCTAAGTCGCCAGTAGTGTGGGTAGGATTGCCCAGGTTATTATCTTCTTCTTCTCCTAGAACAACATGGATAAATGAATTTCTAAAACCCATTGTTAACATATATTCCACAAAGATTCTATTAGGGTCAAACCCTCTAATCTTTTCATCATACTTGAGATTCAAGTTGTGGAAATGGTTTGCAAATTCATCAATTTTGTTGATACTTTTGAATACAAAATCCCCAATTTTCCAAGGCAAAGGTATGAATTGCTTTTTTTCGTTTTTCATGAAAAAAGTGCAGCCAAAAGTTATATTGCCTTGCAACTTTTGTAACAAACATTCTGTCAGATATATGGCATGGAAGAAAGGAAGAATTTTCCTTAGAACCGAAAATCCTGATAACATTGTAATTTTTCATTTGCTCCAAAGTCCCCTTTTTGTCCAAGAATTTACTAGCGTGAGCGGATATTCTTTGGGTATCATTTCCAAACAACAATCCTTTAAGGACCAAAACAAAGTCGTTGAAAACTTCATAAAAATGTAGGGAAGCTTTTTTCCTCCATAACGCTTGGTACCAAAAGGTCACAGGGTCAAATTCACAATTCATCTTCTTGCATATAGACAATTTAGGAAATTGATAGCAATGTGCTATCGCAAAAACCAAATAAGAAGACATAAAGAATTTCTTATCCTTTTTATACTAAGAAAATTGGGAAGAGATTTCAATGGAAATAAACTTCCCCCAATTGAAAATGGCCTGCTCCTTGACAGTAAAATATAAGATGTAAAGAATCATACGGGAAATGCTAGCAGTATTTTCTTGGCCTGTAACTCTGGTAAATAACCAGGCAATTTCCCGAAATGGGTTTTTGAACAAGCTGACCTGCAATCTGGTAATATCTTCAGAGATGGCCGTGGGATTCTCCAAGAAATCAGGTAAGAGATCCAGGTCGTTGTCATGTTTTTTCAAGAAGTCCTTGCAATCTTCACCTTTGAAGGTCAGTGTTGGATCTGGGAGTTTCAACATTTTGTAGAACAATTGAGGTGAAAGAGAGATGAGATAATGTTCTTGGAGTTGAATCATCCATTGAATTGGTATATACTTCTTAGCGCACCAGAAAACCAACTCCTTGCAGTCAAAAAATTCAGGAACACAGCCTGCACGGGCAATTACAGATGTCCAAATTACTTCCCTCTGAGCATAAGGGGATGAATAATAAGAGTATGCTCTAGACCACTAAAAGTTCTGGTCCTCTTGTCCAAAATTGTTCAAAGTATCTTCGCAGAACTGTTGTCGAGTTGTTGCTGCCATAAGTTGACGAGAGTGTTATTTTGATCCAGTTAATATTTGAAATGAGTGCTTGAGAGATATATAATTTTCCGAAAATCATGCTTTAATGTGGTTTAATAAGAAATCTCGTCGAGCCCTTCGCCTATTAATGACAATCTTTACGAGACCCGCATGATGAGTTATTATCATTAAACCATACTAAATGCATATTCGGAAAAGTGCGAAGGTGGTGGGGACAGACAAGAGTAAATAACATTTGGGACTTTTTTGAACCCACCAACCTGAGAACCCACGAACCCACCGTTGCATAAGGTTGAGAAATGGCTAAGTGTTGTAATGCGGTCGGGCAGACTCATGAATAATTATTCCCATGATTGGACGAGTTGCATCATCAAATTGTTCATGATTTCACTTTGCTTCTCAAGGGCTTCTTAATAATTTTTGGTGGAGAAAAACCATCTTTTCTCATCCCGTGGAATAGGAAGCCCAAGTTCAAATGCTTCTAAAAATATACTTTTGAAATCCTTACCAAACTAGAGAACTTCTTGACACTTTTTTTGAGTTAAAATTATCAAACTATATTTAACATTCATTGTACTTGTGTACATAACTAAAGCAATTATGTCTCTAATATCCAATACCTCTAGATCTTCATTAGTCATGTTGTTTAATAATTATATGACATCATTAGCAATCTTATCCTTATCTCTCAGCTGCTCCCAATCCTTTTTAACTTTTAAGCTCATACTTCTCTCAAGACTCTTTGTATCTTTAAGCACGTTAATATGTACTTTCATTTGCTACAAAATCACTTTTATCTTATCATAGATACAATGTTTTTCCCATCAGATATTTTCTTGCATAAATTCTTTGTTTAAAATTTTGCTTCATTTCTTCAAATTCTACAATCCTTTAGCTAGCTTCAATTATTTTGTTGTCTTTTTCATCTATATAATCATAATTGTTGTCTATTAATGCATTTCTCTTTTCCACTTGTGCTTGTAACTAAACAATTTATGAAACCTTGTATTGATAATTACTTTCATCCTTTTGTAATTCCTATGGAGATGTTGACAGTTGTTTTTTGTGTTGTATGATTTGGTCTTGAATTGATCCTACTGGAATTTCCTCAACATCTGGAATTGTTACATTTTTGGCTAGTTTAACTGATAATGCAATTCCCTTTTCTTCATTGATTTTGTCAATATTTGCTTCATACTTTGCATTTTGTTCTGAAAGAATTCTGATTTGATCTTTCAATTGGTCCGTTTCTTTTTCCAATTCTACTATCTCTTTAGTTCAAGGCTGCGTACAGTATTAGGTAAATTCAATTTCCCTCTGATATTTTGAATCTCTTTATCCTTTTGTTTTATCATTGAAGATATATTGGATCTATTTTCTATTGTTATTCCTAAATAAATTAACTTTTTCTCCAAATCATTTATTGAAACTAGGTGAGCCTTGTTTGTAGCCTTCTTAGTTTGTACTTGAATTTCTAGCTTTCTCATTTTCATCTTTAGCATTTTCAAATTAATAGATGTTTGTATTAGATCTCTAGCCACTATGTTACCTATTTGTCTATGCCACTCAATTTTATCCTCAGGTGGAAATTTATCAAAATCCACAGTAAAATTAATGGTTTCATATTCATGAGATTTGAGATCCTTTTCCTTCTTATTAACCTTTGGTTTCATAATATCCATTTGAAAGGTGCCTTTTTCATAATCAATGGAATACAATATACTTGAGGGAGCATAACCTTCATGGATAATCTCTGAATACAAGTTCTCTTTGGTTTGCTTGGCCAACTTTTTGTTTAGAGCCATTTTTGAAAAAACATTAGTCTCTTTCTCAACAATTGTAACTTCTTTGAAGCTTCACTTGGTTTGCTTGGCCAAGTTTTTGTTTAGAGCCATTTTTGAAAAAAAAATAGTCTCTTTCTCAGCAACTGTAACTTCTTTGAAGCTTCACTACCTAAGGAAGATTTTCTTATTCCTTGATATGTTGAATCACTAAATGTTGGAATGTGAGTGATTGACACCACTGGTTTTTCAAGAAAACATTTTTCAATCTATTTCAATCTACTTGCTTCTTCTTTAGATTCATGATCAATTCTTTTCTTTTTTGTTGGAGGTTGTTCTGGGGTATCTTCCGCCATAGGATCATCAAACATTCTTCTTTGTAAATATTCCTTCGGAGGAGTTACCATTGTAACATGCATGACACTTACTTCCTTTGATGATGTTTTATGTTTCTTTGAAAAATCTATCACACTTCTTCCTAGGACTCTTTGTTTGCCAGTTTCCCCTCCTTTGCATTTAAATGATGGTTATATGATACCAAGACAACTGCAAGCTTCATGTTAGTGATTATCTGATATGGATCATATTGCCAAAAATCATCTTCTTCAAACTTAAAAGCTTTCATCATGTCTTCAATAATAGTATAAGTTGTTCTAGTTTTAACAATGAAAGATAAAATTGTCGATGGAAACATAATATAAGATTTTTTTTTTTGAAATAAAATGAATATGATCTGAATTAAGTCTTTTCCTAATGTACTCTAAGGAAAAAATCCTTGGAGTTAGTTAAAAAAGAAGCTCGTAAGCCTTCGACTCAAACCAATAAATTCTTAAAACTATGTAATCCTTAGAAATGTACCAATCTCCATATTTCAAACATGGATTAATGTACAATAAACACTTGCATTTAGGGAATAACTTGGGAAGAGGCTAATTGAAAAACAAGGTATAAGATACAGCCAAAAAATCATCAATAAATATCTTAAAACCATTATGTTGGCCATAATATCTTACAACCTAGGTCCATTCAAAATCCAGAAGTGACCTTCCTTCCTGATCTACCTTCCTTAACATCAAATGATGAAAATAAGTTGATTGATGATATATGGGAATATAGACCAAATGTGATTGATGTCTGAAGCACTTCAACTTTTCA
>JZKD02S0906326.1:0-13992 GCA_000966675.3 Picea glauca
CCAAGTTAACTTCTATTATATTTCTATTATTTGTTGATGTTCCATTTGATTTTGAAGTAGAAAAGATGGATGTGAAGACAAGATTCCTACATGGGGATCTGGAAGAAGAAATCTATATGAAACGATAATGAAAAGATATACTCCACTTGATTTCAATTTAAATGTTTATTTGTCTATTACTGATGATGATCCTATAACTGTTAGGGATGAAGTGGATTCAGAGGATGGAAACATATTCAAAAAGGCAATTGTTGAAGAAATGGAAACCTTGGATAACAATGAGGCTTGGTATCTAGTGGAGTTTCTGACTGGAAGAAATCCCATTGGCAACAAATGGGTATTTAAAAGGAGGTTGAATGTAGAAGAAAAAGTGGAGAAATACAAAGATCGGTTAGTAGAAAAGGGTTATTCCGAGGTTGAGGAAATTGATTTTGGTGATATTTTTTCTCCTATTACAAGTTAACTTCTATTATATTTATGTTATTTTTTGTTGTTTCATTTTATTTTGAAGTAGAACAGATGGATGTGAGGACAACATTCCTACATGGGGATCTAGAACAAGAAATCTATATGAAGCATCCAAAAGGATTTGATGCGAAGAGAAAAAAGGATCTAGTATGCAAGCTAAAAAATTCCCTGTATGGTTTAAAACAATCACCAAGAATGTGGTATAAAAAAATTGATAATTATATGCTGGGACTTGGATTCACAAGAAGCAAAAAGGATCATTGTGTGTATTTTAAAATAATTGGTGATGATTTGATTTATTTGCTCTTCTATGTGGATGACATGTTTCTAATAGGAAACAACAAGGAGATTATCCGAGATTTGAAAATTGAGTTGTCAGATAAATTTTACATAAAGGATCTTGGTGTTGAAAATTTCATTCTCAGCATAGAAATTAGAAGAGGTTGGAAGAACAGGAAACTCTAGTTCAATCATAGAAAATATGTCAAGACAATATTGCAAAGGTTTAATATACAGGAATTTAAACCGGTCAGGGTCCCTATTCATGTAGTTGTAATGTTATTTGTGGATGAGTGTCCCAAGACAGAGGAAGAGGAGGAGGAAATGTCTCTTGTTCCATATGTGAGTGAGTTCGTAAGTTTGATGTATGCAATGGTCTACACTAGTTTGAGCATTGCACATGCAGTGGAATTTTTGAGAAGGTATATGTCAAAACCAGGGAAGGAGCATTGGACGATAGAAAAGAGGGTTTTGAGGTATTTATGTGGCACTTCTAGCTACAGATTGTGCTGCCAAGGAAGAATATGATTGGACGGAGTGTTGTACATAAATGGATTTGTGGATATAGATTGGGATAGATATCTGGATCATAGGAGATCTACAAGCAGGTATGTTTTGACCTCTTTGGAGGAGCAATCAGTTGGATCAACAAAAGAGAGTCTATATTGGAAATTTCAACTATAGAAGTTGATTACATGGAAGCCACTCATGCAATAAAGGAATAAGTATGGTTACAAATATTGTGTTCATGTATTGGGATGGTAGAACAAGTTGTAAGGATAGATTGTGACAATTAGAGTGCAATTTTTCTGGTGAAGAACCCGACTTATCATTCAAAGACAAAGCATATTGATGCTCCATATCACTTTGCGAGAGACATGGTTAAATAAAAGGTGTTGTTGATGAAGGTGGACACTTTGTAAGATGTTGCATATTCACTAACAAAATATATGAGCACTGAGAAGTTCTATTGGTGTAGAGGATCTATGAGCATTGCTTCCCTGGATTTTTTACTATGTAACCCTGTAACCCCTTGCATGAAAAGAAAAAAACAAGTGGGAGAATGTTGGATATGTGTTATATTATTTGCACTACTATAACTAGTGTTTATGTAACACCCCCAATTTTTTTTCCTTTCTTTTTGTGTCCATTTATGGGCGGTTTTTCAACACATGGTTTTTGACTGATGGTTTTCTATTTCTAGTTAATGAATTAGGGATGTTGACTAATCTAGGTCATTGAATTAGGATTTTGGATGCTGTTGGATCCTATATGTATATTGTATTGTAAACAATGTATGATATGAATGAATATAGAATATGTTGGTTTTCCCGGTTTGGGTTTCCAAGGGAAAAATCTCTGTGTAATGTTTGTATTTGTCATTGTATCTTTTTTTATCCTTTATTGAAAATATGTTTGTAGTATAATATTTTACAAGGTTCAAATACACATCTTTGAGATACGTCATTGATGATATGGTACAGATCTGCATATGGTTGATGATATGGTATATGGCATAGGTTGTACATGATTGATGCTCTAGTTCATGATTCATTATTCGTTTTTGATGTATATTTTGGTTCATGATTGTTGCATGAGATAGTATGTATATTGGTATACACTTGATGCATGTTATGGTATAGGTATAGTTGGTTGATGAGGAGATACCGGTTTATGTGATAGTGATAGAGACAGTGACAATGAAAAAGACAAAGACAATGATAGAGACAGAGTGATAGTGACAGTGGAATAGTCTGTGATAGAAATAGTTGGTATTCATTTATATTACAGGGCGGTTGGATGAGGCAAGGAAAGGTGGTTATATCCACCTTCCAGTTGTAGCCAAATGACCTAGGGGTTTGTATCCTCCTTCTGGTTGGAGCGAGAGAATAACCTCCTTCATGTTTGAGACTGAAAATAAAGGGTTGGATACTCCTTCCAGTTGTAGCTAGAGAGTCATACATTTGTGCTTCCAATGAATGTTTTATTTTGATAAATATACAAAAAAATCATTATGTGGTTTTATCCCATTTGGGTTTCCATGTAAATACTAGTGTATTGTGTATCTATTCTGATGTGATGGTGTTTATACTATTGATGGTATATTGAATAATAATGATAAATTACTGAATATTGTTGAGGAATAAACTATGGTTAAAAGTACTATAATTTATCATTACTAATTCACCCCCCCTCTCAATAATCTAACAATTGGTATCATAGTAGGTCATTCAAGAAGCAGTCTAACCATTGGAAGAAGATTATGGATCATGATAGGATTGGGGTACCATAGTTTGATGGAGAGAACTATGCTTTCTAGAGAAAAATAATGAATACTTATATACAAGAACAAGGATTTGATGTTTGGCGATCAATAGTAGATTGATACAAAGCACTACCATCTCCCCTGATAGATAGAGATGGAAAGAAGCTCGAACAAAATGATTAAAGAGATAGAAACTATATCGAGAATGGTGTGACTCAAGTGATACATACCAAAACTATGCATTGTGATTCGAAAAAAGAAATGTGGGATAAACTGAAGACTAGATACGAAGGATATAGAAAAGTTAAGGAAGACAATATTTGTATTTTCAGATCCAAGTTTGAACAATTGAATATGAATGAAGATGAAAACATAATAGCCTACTTTCTATGAGTCGAAAAAATAGAAAAAAATATCAAAGGCATGGCAGACAAGATAAAGTAATAGCTCGTTGTGAAAAATACATTAAGATCTCTACCATTGAGGTTTGATTAAAAAATTTCATCTCTAGAAGAAAGAGCGGATCTAGATACAATAGCAATGGATGAGTTGCATGGGATAATCATAGCTTATTGTATGAGGATAGGGTAGGAAAATCAATTCATGAAGGAAGAAACATTCAAGGCATCAAAGAAGACAAAAAATAAATATAAACAAAAGGCAAAGTCAGATTGTAGCTACAACGATGATTACGAGGAAGATGAAGAAGTGGTTAACTTCATTAGAATGTTGAAACCATGAATCAAAAAATACAAATTTAAGATTCCATTGATTTGTTTTAATTGTGATGATGTTGATCGTTTTGATAATAAATGTCCTTATAAGAAAAATAAAATAAATGAAGAAGAAGATGACCCTAAAAACAAAAACAAAATTAAAAAGGGTAGAAGAAATAAAAATAAGTTTTTCAAGAAAATCCTTTGCACCAAGGAAGACAGGTCTTCATCAGACAAAGATGAAGTTAGCGACAATGATACATAAAGGGTATTATTCATAGAAATAAATGACTACGATGAAGAAATATCTAAGGAATAATATGGAGATGCAAAATTCGATTACATAGAAGAATTGTTGAGTTCCATATAAGTTATAAAAAGTTAAAATAAGAAAAACAAGTCAGTCCATGAAGAACTAACTAAGAAATAAGAATCTCAGAAATCCAAAGAAATCGAGTAGACAATCACGACGTTGAAACTCCAAGAATAATAAAATAAGAGAATTAAGGAAGAAATCAGAGGGCAGTTAGAATAAAGAGACAATACCATTGAAGGATTGGAAGCTGAGATAGTCACTCTAAGAAAATATCTTCAAAAGAAGGACATGCAACAAAACAACACCATGATATTGGATAATATCATTAACAGTCAAAGACCTTACTATGACAGATCTAGATTGGGATACAAATATGAACTTTATTGGGATATATATTTTGAAGCCCAAGCTCGTCACCTTGTTGAAGCCCAATCGTTCTTGTGTAGAAGAAAGACGGGTCTTGACGACTCTATATTGATTACCATACCCTAAATAAAATCACAATCAGGAACCAATACCCAATTCCCTAAATTGACGATCTCCTTGACCAGCTAAAGGGGGGAAAGTAATTCAGTGAAATTGATCTAAAGACTAACTACCACCAGGTTCCAATAGAGAAGACTTATGTATGGAAGACTTCCTTCAAATCCAAAGAAGGTATTTTTGAATGGTTTCCCTTTTGCTTGAAAAATGCCCCAAAAAAATTCATGAGGATGATGGATGATATATTGCAGCCTTTCACCAATTCTTTTGTGGTAATGTATTTGTATGACATCCGCATATTCAACAAGAATTGGGCGGAACACTTGAAACACATTGAACATGTTCTTCATACGCTGCAGCAACACAATCTATATGCAAATTTGGAAAAAATTTCCTTCAACATGAATAAGGTCTAGTACCTAGGATACATTGTGGATGAGCATTAGGTGCATTTCGATCCAGCCAAAATCTAGGTCATCCATGAGTGGCTATCCCAGACCACACTCACTAATCTCTAGAGCTTCTTAGTCCTTGCCAATTTCTATCACAGGTTCACTTTGGGATTCTCCCACTTTGCATGGGACCTTCGCCAAGTGACTAGGGGCGATGGAAAGTAAAAATTCATGTGGGGACAGTCACAGCAGAAAGTGTTCGATGATTTGAAGCAACTCTTGTGTTCATCCCTGGTGCTCTCATTACCTGACTGGCAAGAACCGTTTGATATTGAGACAAATGCTTCAAACTATGCCTTGGGTGCAATTCTCACTTAGAATGGACATGATGTGGCCTATCATAGGTAGACACTATCAGATATTGTCCGTAAGTACCCTACTTAGGACAAAGAAATGTAATCCATTATACAAGCCTACCGCCAATGGAGGAATTACATTATTGGGAAGGATAAAATCATCTACATTGATCATAATCCTCTGTAGTTCATGTAGACACAAGGAAAATTGCAGAATGACTGACATAAGAGGTGGTCTACATACTTCCAGAAGTCCCATCTGAACATCAAGTATAAGAAAAGGAGCACCAACCACATCATTGACTGCCACGTCCGACCTCCAGTTGCCACACTAACTACGATGCTACACTCATGTGGACATGAGACCTCCAGATCGACACAACTCTATGACAAAGATCTTGACTTCACCACTACCTACCAAATGTTGGGCACAAACACAATTGTTACTAATTTTCATATGCAGGATGGGTTCTTGTGATATCTGGGCCATCTATACATTCCATCAAGAAAGCACATGATTATTATTTGAGAATCTCAGTACACTCAGGAGGTAGGACACTTTGGCATAGAGAATATAGTGGTAGTGTTGCAACAACATTTCTATTGGTTGAAACTTCGATAGGATGTGAGCAATTTTATCAAGTCATGCACGTCCTGTGTCATTTCCAAAACGACCATTAAGAAAAAATGCATGTACAACCCTCTGCCTACTCCTCAAAGGCCGTGGAAATGAATTTCAATGGACTACATGTCGAGGTTTCCTTGAACTGAGCAGGGAAATGACTGTTTTCATGGTTGTTGATTGATTTTTCAAGATGGCGAATATGGTTGCCTGTAAGAAGAACATTAGAATACAGGCCACTACCTAGTTCTTCTTTGAATGAGTGTGGGTACATTTTGGGATACCAAAACCCATCATTTTTTATCGAGACATTCAGTTCTTAGCACATTCTGTTCAAGCCTCTGGTCATGGATTGACACCAATCTCACCAAATCCATGACCTTCCACCCCCGAATAGATGGCCAAACCGAAGTCATGAACATGATGATCATGCATATTTTGCACATGTAAAATTCCAAGCATCTGCGCACGTGGGATGAGAGTCCTCCCTATGTTCAACACATTTACAATGGAGCCATACATAGCTCAACCGACCACAACCCCTTTCAGGTGGGGTTGGGATTTCAACCATTGGGTCCTGTTAATATCTAGATACTAAATTTTCAATTTTCTCCTTGTTCCAGGAATGAGGATATTCCTGTAGCACCGAGAAGTGTTGTTCCTGAGAAGTGTTGTCCTTGAGCACTGGTATTGCATATGCCAGAAATAATGTTGAGATTTTAACTTACCTCGTTGGAGGGAGGTATAGAAAGGGTGGAAGTCCTTGTTCCATATGCCTTTACAGTGTTATAATGGATTGATTCCACTTCATTGAGATAAGTTGGTCTTTTAAAATGTGTTTAATGTTGATATTAAGTAAGGATCATTAACTGTGGATTAAAAGGAGATTTTGTGGCAAAATAAAAAATGGTATTATAAAGGCAATTTTGGCTTATATGGTCAAGTTATATGCTCTCGGTTTTGTTTTACAGACTTAATGATTAGTCTAGCAAAGTTATTGGCCGGGAGCCAATCTCCAACACCCGAGACCTACAATCAACATACAAACGAATTAGCAACACAACCAACTACATGCCAAAGTCCACATGTCGAGCACAAATCAACACACAAGTAATCTAAGCTAAGTGTGTCAAAAGAAGTTGCAGGTGTCAAAGGGTTTGATCGTCAAAAATCCAAATGTCAAGATTGTTTTCCAAAGACATCATTTAATTTCCAGTGTGAAGCGCTCCATGGTTGCAACCAGGTTTTGATATCATCTTAAATATTCCAGTATTGGAATTGCTCTTTGTTCCTCATCTCTAGACACTGATGTTGATCCAACCTTTGATCAAATGCCTTGATGTAATAAGACGGTCTTCACTTGAGAAAAAGGAGTTTGAAGAGAAAAATAAATATCATCCTATTGACTATGATGCTCCAGTTTCCAATTCAGAGAAGAGTTCGCTTGGACTTGGCGTGAAAATTGGAATTGCAGTTGCAATCGTGGATTTTTCTCTTATCTTTGCAATTGGTGATTTTCTTCCATATGGAAGTGAAGAGAAACAAATAGAGCAGAAGGAGCTCACAGTAGAAGACAATGCCAAGTTTCAAGGTCTTGGTTGAGCTAATAGAAGAGATTTAATCTATAGGCTCAGCTTCAGCGTTTTGAAGAAAATCTCAAGTCTAATTCCAAATATCTAGAGGCTCTAGAGGGTGAAACTGTTGCTCATGTAGAATTAAGAGAATACAATGAAGTTGCTTCTCAACTTACTCAAAAAATCACAAAAGATCCAGACGCATTTTGTTTTCTTGGTGATCTACGATATGCGCTTGAAGATTATGACGGGAGAGTTGTCTCTTATCGGAATGGCATAATGGACTCAAGTACAGGTTCCTTGAAATTCTAAGTGGTATTACAAATGCATTGGTGGAAGCTAAAAATCCAAATGAGGTCATTCAAGAACTTTTAGCAGCGAAGGACCGACTAATGATGAAACAAAAAATCAGGACAACAATACACAGGTTGATGAAAGTTCCAACAAATCAAAGGATTTTGAGCAAATTGATCATGTTGATATGCTATTGGGGAAAGCATACTCAGATTGGGGGAACATATCTTGGGAGATAAATGTGCCCAGTATAAAAAGGCCAAAGAGCAATCAAAGAAACAACCTCTAGATTTCAAGGAGAAAGAGTTATAGGTCAAATATTGTTTCCATATTTTCAGGCATCGAGAGATCTTGTTGAGTTGGAGAAGGGCACCTGGCAGCAGAGGAAATCTACATAAGATCTACATTTCCAAGTTCACATTCCACATTCTTGGGCAAAGGATTAATAGAATATTCATTTCCAATATTTTGAGAACATGGTTAACAGATTTGAAGGCATAATATTAGTAGTCAACCAAAACAGATTCAGTGTTCTAAGGTGGCAGAGTATTTTGCATAATTCTAGATCAATTTCAGATTTGTTGAGAAAAGGATAAATTGCATATGTGGTAGGGGATCAACTATTTTTTCTAATATTCTTGAAAGTCGGATTGATATCTTCAGATTTTGTGGCATCGATCTCAGGCATAAGAATAACAAGCAGAGGATCCTAGATTTTCCAGCAATTTGAGATATCTTGGAAACATTTAGTTTGTTTTAGATTTTGTTAAGATTTTGTTTCCCATAAAGTGAGCAAACAGTTTATTATTATTTTTTCCTATTTAATCAAGGTTTTGTAATAGGAGGAGGATCGGCCTATGTATGTGCATTGTAAGCCTATGGCCAGTTTTATTAAGCATTCATTTCTGACATTGAACATTCTTGTGAGTTGTGTTATCAGCATGGATGATTTTAGGGGCTAAATTTCGCTCATGGGCTAATTTTCCATGTTTTTTCCCAAAAACCAATTCGCTATTCTAAAAATGATTCGCCCAAATTCTATAGGATAAAATTATTTTACCTTAAAAATCGCCAAAAGTTTATACAAACTATATAAAATCCTTAGAAATTTGAATACTTTTAGAAAAATATCACCAACATTTTATAGTTGGAATATGAAGGATTAGTAAGATTCGCCAAGGTTTCTACATTTTAAATTAAATTTCCATCCTTAAAATCATCCTTGGTTATCAGATTGTGATTTCTTCATTTTCCATTCTGTTTTTCCCTCTTGCTTGAACGGGTTACATCCATTGAGAATCAATGACTGTCCATAAACAATAGATTCTTGAGCAGCAAGATTTGTTTTGATCTGCCTATTTTTTGTGTGATTTGTTCAAGTACCTGTCAAATCCATTTTGCAGAGAGTATCTATGTTTGGTGGATGTTCTACTATTTGTCACATTCTCCATTCTTCTAACCATCATCATATAAGTATTTTGTTTGATATGCAGTTCACTAGCCTTCAATCTAACAGAGTGTTTACTTGACTCCATGCCCAATGATGATTCACTGGTTTGCATTTTAGCTTATTTCTTTATTTTTTCTCTTTCACTTTACCTGATCCACCTTTTTTTCAAAACCCAAAACAAATCCTTATTTATAAAATCATTCCAATAACTGAAGATGTGCTAGGCTTAACCTTATAGTAGTCTAGGAGCAACTTCTAGCACTAACATCTTTTGGCGCTATTGTCGGGGATGAAGTAGCGAAGAAACCTTCCCCGGGAGAATGAAAACGATCAGATCTGCTTCTTGATGGTGAACAAGAAGAGGACATGTGCTTGACTGCAGATCTTTCACCATGGAGACTCCACTATCTAAATATCAAGAGGCAACTCCACTGGGGATCCAAGTATGGAAGCCTTTTTGGCTCAAAGGTTTGCCTTTTGTGACTTTTTAGTTTTAGTTGGTTTTCCAAACCCAATGCTTAGCATAGATGAATGGGAAGGTATCCTTCTTACATTTAAAGGTGAAGATTGGGAAGTTTCGACTGAGAATCTGCTGGATTTTCATGAGTTTATTCATGAACGTTAGATTGTGCATGAGGATGTCAAGATCAAACTTTTCAGATATTCGTTGAAGGGAGCAGCACTCGACTGGTGCAGATCTCTTTCAGCTTCAAGTATTAATTTGTTGGCAAGTTTTCATAATGCTTTCAATATATTTTGTAAAGAAAAATTTTCAGTTGAAAGTATTTTTGAAAATTGTTGTGATATATTTGAGAAGCATATTCATCATAAAGAAAAATTTTCTTCTGATGGTAAGGATGAAAATTATGTTGTTGAGGAAGATCATCAAGATTCAATTGATGATAGGGAGAAAGATTGCATAGTAGTAGACGCATTTGATGTCATCTCTGATGCACATGCTGTTTTTTATTTGAATGAAAAAGTTATTGTTTATGATGCGTATAAAGAACAAGTATTTCCTCAACATATTATTGATAAATCTGATACACATAACAGTATTGATGAAGGTTATCAGCAGCCTATTATATTTATGGTGACAGAAGTTGAGCAACAAGAGATTTATGAAAATAGCTTGCACATTAATCATGAACAGGTGAAACCAGATTATGGTAGCCATACATCAAAAGTTGAAGTAAACATCGAGCAACAAGCAAAGGTAACCATGTTTGGTTATCAATCTACTTCTTTCTTATACGATCTGATAGTTATTTATATGGAGTCATTCTTCTCAGAAGTTTTCAACCTTGCAAAGTTTCAAATCAAAGAAGATGGTGGTTGTAAATATGTGTTACAAGTTACAATTTTGTTACACACAATGAAGTTTTCTTTCATCTTATTCTGCATGCAAGGATTTTTTATAGTTAGCTGGATGTTATCATGGTTTCATTGGAAACATGATTTCACTTGATCAAGTGATGGTGTAATTGGTTAGATGTAGGACAGGTAATAAGCTCTCTTCTTGAGCATTTGTTTTTACAGTTTCCATAGTGTAATCAGGTTTGCAACAAGAAGTTTGATTTCAGCATTATGTTAGAGTTTGAATAACTTGCAGAAGTTTGGGCTTGATTTGAAATGCTATTGATGAACTCCATAACCCAAAGGACTAGACACAACAAAGAAGAATGCGAAAGTTTGCAGGGAAAAAAGTTTGCAGGCTACATTGCACGGATGCGCAGAGGAAAAGGCACAATGGTCTACTTGTTCTGGATGCCTCAAAAGGAGAGCATAATACCCAAGAAGGAGCCAATGTTAATATCCAGATACTAAATTTTCAATTTTCTCCTTGTTGCAGGAATGAGGTTATTCCTGTAGCACCGAGAAGTGTTGTTCCTGAGAAGTGTTGTCCTTGAGGATTGGTATTGCATATGCCAGAAATAGTGTTGAGATTTTAACTTACCTCGTTGGAGGGAGGTATAGAAAGGGTGGAAGTCCTTGTTCCATACGCCCTTACAATGTTATAATGGCTTGATTCCACTTCATCGAGATAACTTGGTCTTTTAAAATGTGTTTAAAGATGATATTAAGTAAGGATCATTAACTGTGGATTAAAAGGCAATTTTCTAGCAAAATAAAAAATGGTATTATAAAGCCAATTTTGGCTTATATGGTCAAGTTATACGCTCTCGGTTTTCTTTTACAGACTTAATGATTATTCTAACAAATTTATTGGTCGGGAGCCAATCTCCAGCACCCTCGACCTGCAATCAACATACAAACGAATTAGCAACACAACCAACTACATGCCGAAGTCCACATGTCGAGCACAAATCAACACACAAGTAATCTAAGCTAAGTGTGTCAAAAGAAGTTGCAGGTGTCAAAGGTTTTGATCGTCAAAAATCCAAGTGTCAAGATCATTTGCCAAAGGCATCATTTAATTTTCAGTGTGAAGCACTCCACGGTTACGGCCATGCTTTGATATCATCTTAAATATTAGAGTATTGGAATTGCTCTATGTTCCTCATCTCTAGACATTGATGTTGATCCAACCTTTGATGAAACGCCTTGATGTAATAAGACGGTCTGCACTTGAGAAAAAGGAGTTTGAAGACAAATATAAATATCAGCCTATTGACTATGATGCTCCAGTTTCCAATTCAAAGAAGAGTTCGCTTGGACTTGGTGCGAAAATTAGAATTGGAGTTGCAATCGTGGATTTTTCTCTTGTCTTTGCAATTGGTGATTTTATTCCATTTGGAAGTGAAGAGAAACAAATAGAGCAGAAGGAGCTCATAGAAGAAAACAACGCTAAGTTTCAAGGTCTTGGTTGAGCTAATAGAAGAGCTTTAATCTATAGGCTCAGCTTCAACATTTTGAAGAAACTCTCAAGTATAATTCCGAAGATCTCGAGGCTCTAGAGGGTGCAACTGTTGCTCATGCAGAATTAGGAGAATACAGTGAAGCTACTTCTCAACTTACTCAAAAAAGCACAAAAGATCCAAACGCAATTCGTTTGCTTGGTGATCTACGATATGTGCTTGAAGATTATGAAGGGAGTGTTGTCAATTATCGGAATGGCATAATGGACTCAAGTACAGGTTCCCTTGAAATTCTAATTGGCCTTACAAATGCATTGGTGGAAGCTAAAAAGCCAAATGAGGCCATTCAAGAACTTTTAGCAGCCAAGGACCGACTAAGGATGAAACAAAAAATTAGGACAACAATATACAAGTTGATGAAAGTTCTAACAAATCAAAGGATTTTGAACAAATTGATCATGTTGATATGCTAATGGGGAAAGCATACTCATATTGGGGGAAAATATCTTGGGAGATAACTGTGCCCAGTATAAAAAGGCCAAAGATCAATCAAAGAAACAACCTCCAGATTTCAAGGAGAAAGAGTTATAGGTCAAATATTGTTTCCATATTTTCAGGCATCGAGAGATCTTGTTGAGTTGGAGACAAGGCATCGAGAGATCTTGTTGAGATAAGTATTTTGTCTAATATGCAGTTCACTAGCCTTCAATCTAACAGAGTGTTTACTTGACTCCATGCCCAATGATGATTCACTGGTCTACATTTTAGCTTATTCCTTTATTCTCTTTCACTTTACCTGATCCACCTTTTTTTCAAAACCCAAAACACATCCTTATTTATAAAATCATTGCAATAACTGAAGATGTGCTAGGCTTGACCCTATAGCAGTCTAGGAGAAACTTCGATCACTAATAGGTCCCATGGATGTTGTACCACCCCTTGCGTCCACAAAAAAAGAATCGTTCTATGCAAAAAATGAAGTCGACAAAGCCACCCGGTTCTTTGAAAAAATCTAGAACATCCAACAACAAGTTCAGGATATTTTGCAGAAGTCCAATTCTAAGTACAAACAACACCATGATCAACATTGGGTGCCACACAAGTTTAATGTGGGAGATAAAGTTTGGTTGCACTTGCAGAAAGAACGACTTACAGGACCCCATTGGAAGCTTCATCCATTATGTTATGGAACTTATACCATCACCAAGCGCATGGGTGACAATGCTTTTGAGCTCAACATTCCACCCTTCCTTGGCTTGCACCTAGTTTTAATGTGGACCTCCTTCGACCATACCTTCCACCTTTATTAGACACGGAATATGTAGCATAATAATTGACACTGATAAAGATCAACCCTGTCTGCATGGAACATGCATCCACTAATCCGATCATAGACACAAATGTCAAGGGAAATCACCAACAGAAGTTTGAGCTTTATCATGTCATCAAAGTAGGGCATCTCCTCCACCAAGAGAAGTGGCTCACCTAGGGCCCAATTCAACATAAATTTCTTCATCTTATGGGGGAAATTAACGAAATGAAGACCATTGATTCATAAGGGGGAAGGATTTATCTAGGTGGATATCAATGGATACCCACCTATTCCAAATAGCTCACATACATATTTTATCGTGGCAGTTTCATTTTTCATCTTGGTAGTTTTTTTCTAGATTATCGGGTCCTAAAATTTTGGGGTTGTTTTGAGGCCCTAAAAAAAATTGGGCCTTCCACAGTCACACTACAAACATATTCAATGTGTGACAATGTAATGTGTACTCCACAGATATACCTTCCTAATGGACTATCATGTGCCTAAAACGAAGATCTTATGCAAAAGTTACAACCCCGGGAAGTTGATGTACCAACTTACCCCAACAGGGCCCAAATGACTTTTGGTGCTTCATCTCCTAGGGTTAGGTTTTTTTATGTCTAGGGTTTTAACATTCATATTTGATGT
>JZKD02S0906348.1:0-13992 GCA_000966675.3 Picea glauca
CATATGGATAGTAAAAGTAAAAAGCATCAGTCACACATAAGGTATACACAGAGACATATTTTCATGAGGAAACCCATAAAGGGAGAAAACCTCTTCTTCTTCGAAATGATAGGCAATCTTTTAAGTTATGTACATCATCTTTAATTGAGCACCAACTCAATGCGAGGCTGCTACCTCTGTTTTACAAGATGCAACTTGTTTGAGAGCATCAACTCTCTGGTTTCTCTAGCACCAACTCCCTGGTTTCTCTAGCACCCACTAAAAGGAAGCACCAACTCCCTATATGTTCCAGCACCAACTGGATGGATGCACCACCTTCCAGTTACACAAGATCCAACATGTATAACAGTGAACACTTGTTCTCCCTAGCACCACCCTGCCACCATGGTTTCTCTGGCTGCGACCAGATGAAATCTACAACTTCCTATGGTCAAGCTCCCACTTGAACCTCTGAGGAAAACAGTCCTCTCGAGCACCTCCCAACCTCCATAAAACATAAATGAACATATAAAAATTCAACTACACAAATACATCAATTCTTACCAATCTTTCTTTGTTCTGTACATTTGGTCATATTCTGACTGTTCTGCAATTCATTTCTTCCTCTGTCTGTTCAACAGGTCTGCTCTACATCAACTTCTTCTATCATTCTGTTCAGCTTCAATTTTTCTTTTATTCTTCTCTGCATTTCATCTCACACTGTTCATCTTCTCCATCGCCCCCTGCACATTCTACAATATTTCTTTTCTCACAGTTTCATTCATTTTTCATACATAACGACCAACCATACATAGTCTGTCTCATTTTCTTATATACACACCTCAACGACGGTTCCACTTCACATTCTCTTAGCTAAATGAAAGACAATTTTCCAAGCAACTGAAACGCTAACTGATTTGCAATCATGAGTCTTTTTTGCTAACAGATTCCAAACTAAGGAGTTAACTGTGAGAGAGAACTGTAACCCTTCGATCAACACTTGATCTAACGGTTCAGATTACATCGTGATTTCACATATCGTGATATCGGGATTCCTGATGTCAATAATATTTGACATATCCAACTCTCGATCCCTGAAACTCCGACAAGGATTGGAATCAACGGTCCAGATTCAACCTTCATTTGACGGCTCAGATTACATCGCGATTTCACATATCACGATATCGGGATTCTTAATGTCAATAATATTTGACATGTCCAACTCTCAATCCCCGAAACTCTGACAAGGACTGGAATGAACGGTCCAGATTCAACCTTAATCTGATGGCTCAGATTACATCGCGATTTCACATATCGCGATTTTGGGATTCCTGATGTCAATAATCTTTGGCATGTCCAACTCTCGATCCCTGAAACTCCAACAAGGACTGGAATCAACGGTCCAAATTCAACCTTAATCTGACGGCTTAGATTACATCGCGATTTCACATATCGTGATATCAGGATTCCTGATGTCAATAATCTTTGACATGTCCAACACCCGATCCTCGAAAATCTGACATGGTGTACGTCTACTGACGTCACATGTGTTAAATAACTACCATGTGTCACCCTGATTCGTGACTTACATGTGCCTGGCATGTTGAATCAGTCTGACACCTGTCATTACCTGGTTGTGCCACATGTTCCTAGCTGGCGTGGTTTGTTGACGTGAGTCGGATCGATGATCCAGATGTGATCTTGATTTGACGGCTCAGATTACGTCGCGATTTTTCATATCGCGAAATTGGGATTTCTGTGGATGATATTACTTGTCATCTCCAACTCGCGATCCCCGAAACTCCGACAGGGATTCGGATCAACGGTCCACATAACCCCCTGAGATGGACGATCCTCCTTCTTTTGGGATTTTATGAGCCCCTTTTCTCCTTGTTATACTTTAAAAGGCATGCAAGTTCTCCTTGATCCAACGATGGTCAGATCCCATGCTTGGATCGAACCCCTGAGATCTATCCTCCTCTTTAGCATGCTCTTCTCGTCTAAATTCAGATCTGACGGCCCTCGTTCTGTCGGGAATTTTGGATGGGATCCAACAATCAGTAGTTCTTCTCAAACTTTACAAGTCTTCGATCACTCGATCAATGTTGTGTTGCCTTCGATCATTCGACCTTCCTGAACTTATCTTCTGTTTTCCTGTCGACTACAAACTTCCTGTACTCATGCCATCTTCACTGTTGTACCTGCCATCAATGACAACCATTCATTGTCTGTTAAATATTTTCCATTCGATGTCTGTTAAATATTTTCCAACACTCTCCTCCCCGATCTGATCTTACTGCCTTTAACCTCTTCCCTGTTTGAGTCTCAGTTAAAGCCTTAAATATTTTAAACTTCTCAAATTCTTCAGCTTTTTCTTTGAGAAATGCAACCCAACTAAGTATGGAGTAATCATCGATAATCAGCATGAAGTAGTTTTCCTTCCCTGTGCCTTCCTGTCTTGATGGTCCACATAAATCCATATGAACTAGTTGGAATGGGTTTTTTGTTGAGGTAAAACTCTTGGACTTAAACTGTGTCCTGTTTTTCTTCCCTACTTGGTAGGGTTTACACATTGAATCTTGGGGCTTTGATATCCTTGGAAGATCTTTTACTGCCTCAAGTTTTTTGAGTTTGATTAAGTGGTCAAATTTTAGATGTCCAAGTCTCCTATACCATAACCAGCTTTCATCATGTATACTTAGATGACATTCTTCTCTATTTTCTTTCAGCACATATACATTATTTTCTGTCCTTATGCCTTTGGCCACCACTTGTCCAGATTTTATCTTGCAGTCCTTAGATGTGAACACCACTTCACATACTCTGTCACACATTTGACTTACACTGAGAAGATTATGTTTCATCCCATCTACAAGGAGAACATCTTGGGCTTTTCCTTTTCCATTACTTAAGCTCACCATCCCTTTGCCCTTTATTTTCCCTGGAGCATAATTTCCAAAGGTTACATTTCTTGATTTGCTTTCACTTAGAGATAGAAACTTGCCTTTGTCTCCTGACATGTGTTTGGAGCATCCACTGTCTATATTCCAAGGATTCCTTTTTCTTTGAGAGGACAAAACTAATCCACACTTTTCAATTTCCTTCTTCTACCAAAACTTAACATTTTCATCAGGGGATTTTGAATCTGGTTCATATTCCCTTGGACGACACTCAATAGATTTGTGTACATAGTTATGATAGATGTAGCATTCAATCTCATTGTTCAACAGGTCAAACTTATTGGTACAGTGTTGTCTACTCATTGATTGTTGATTATTTCTTGACCTCTTTAGTTTCATATCCCTGGACTTAATTTGGCAATTGGCAATCAGTGAAGGTTTGTTACTTGGTTGCATCATTATTTGTTGTGGCAAGTATTTATTCCTTTGAAATCTTAATGCTCATATCTAAGTCTTAAGGAACAATTTACAGCTTTGTGACCAAATTTAGCACAGTAGTAACAATAGGCATAGAAAAATTCATTGTACCTAGAAAATGGTTGTCTTCTTTGAGCAAATCGATTTCTTCCAGGATGATGATGTATTTCNTTGTTCTGTGGTTGGAATGTAATGGACCTAAACAATCTGATTGGAGACCTGCTCTCTTAGAAAACGATATTTTATGGGAATATACTTGGTCTTGGAGTGGAATACAGGATTTTTAGACAAATTGATGGCACTAGTGTTATCATAATGAATTGGGATCGGTGCAGTGTATTTTACCTCCAAGTATGCAAGTGTCTGAATCATCCATAATACCTAAGTGAAATAGGTAGCAGCAGCAATGTACTCTTCCCTTGTGGTTGATAAAGAAATGGAACCTTGCTTTTTACTAAGACAGGTTACTAGGGAGTCACCCAGGAAGAATGCTCCTCCACTGGTGCTTTTTCTCTCATCAACACAGTTTGCCCAATCTACATCTGAATAAGTAGTTAGCTGAAGATTTTGATTTATGGGATACCACAGACCATAATTCATTGTTTCTTTCAAATACCTAAATATCCTTTTGACAGCTTGAAATGACTCTGTTTAGGTGCAGCCTAATATCTTCCGACCATTCCTACAACATCCATTATGTCTAGGAGACATGTTGTGATGTACAACAGGCTTCCTATCATTGATCGATATGAGCTTTGATCAACATCAAGTGAATCATCATCCTTACTTAATTTACATCTAGTTACCATAGGTGTACCCACAGGTTTAGAATCTTCCATTTGAAACCTTTTCAGCATTTCTCTTAGATATTTTTCTTGAGAAATGAACATCCCCTCGGGCCTCTGAGTAATTTGCAAACCAAGAAAAAATGGCAGTTCTCCTATCATAGACATTTCAAATTCAAACTCCATGGTTGAAGAAAACCATTGTACCAGTGAATCCTTATTACATCCAAAGATGATGTCATCTACATAGACCAGTACGATGAGAAAATTATTATCCTTTGTTTTAATATACAGATTGTTGTCAGTTGTTCCTCTCTTAAACCCTTTTTCTTTGAGATACATATCCAGTCTATGACACCAGGCTTGAGGGGCTTGTTTTAAACCATATAAAGATTTCTTCAACTTTCATACTAAGTCAGGGTTATCAGAAAGTTTGAAACCCTCTGGTTGTTCCATATAGACTTCTTCACTTAAATATCCATTTAGAAAGGTTGACTTGACATCCATTTGGTAGACTTTAAACCTTTTATGACAAGCATACGCAAGAAACATTCTGATAGCTTCTAATATTTCTATGGGCGCAAATGTTTCACCAAAATCCAGTCCTTCTATCTGAGCATAGCCTTTATAGACTAACCTTGATTTGTTCCTGATAACTTGTCCTTTCTCATTCAACTTATTCTTAAAGATCCATTTCGAGACAATGACATTTTTACCTTCAAGTCTTTGAACCATCTCCCACATATTGTTTTTCTCAATCTGATCAAGTTCATCATTCATTGCTTTAACCAAGTGATCATATTTGTTGGCTTCATTGAAATTCTTGGGATCCTGCATGGATATGAAAGCTATATGAGATTTTTCGGTGGTTTTGGTTAGCTTCTCCTGGTTTGTACACCTTTGTCTTTTTCTCCAATTATCTGACTTGCAGGATGATTCTTTTGAATGATTCTGGAGGAGGAATTTGAAGTTGACTACTGATTTGAGTCTGTCTGAGTATTCATCTGATTCAAAGTCTTCATTTTCTAATTCTTGGACCTGTTTATCATCAGGTTCAGCTGTGTCTTTTGTAGAAGACTCATTTCTGTACATATCTCTTGTTGGGATTCCTTCATCAACTTTTACATCAATACAATCAACCATTTTATGCAGCCTCTTATTATAGCATCTGTATCTTTTATTGTTTGTAGCATACCCTAAGAAGATACCTTCATCANTCCAAAAACCTAACCCTAGGAGATGAAGCGCCAAAAGTCATGTGGGCCTCGTTTGGGTAAGTTAGTACATCAACTTCCCGGGGTCGTAACTTTTGCATACGATCTCCGTTTAGGGTGCACGATAGCTCGTTGGAAAGATCTATCTGAGGCCTACAATGCTCGAGACAAAATAGAATAGTAGATGCTCTTTTTCAAGACCAACATACCCAAAAAAACATCGTTTAGGGCCTCAAAATGGCCCCGGAAGTTCAAGACCCGAAAAAACTGCTAAAAATAGTAAATTGCCAAAATTGCCAAAAAGTCGTTTTAAGCCATTTGGAAAAGGTGGGTGGCCACCAATATCCACCTAGATCAAGGAAGAACCTACTCCCCTATAGGCTCTGACCTGCCCTTGCACCACCCAACCACCCTTAATTTCTGAATCTGGAAAACTTTTGTATCATGTCTTCACTGCATCTCTCTCTGCTTCTGTGATTTAATATATCTTCTTATTCAGACTGTAGAGACACTTTATTCTCACCACTCTTTCTCGTTTATATAATCTTCAAACTAATGTGAGATATAACACATTTTTTCCTTTCGTTTGGACCATCGCACCTCTTCATTTAACTTAACCATAATCTCTTTTCTTATTTCAGAAACCGAGTTCTGCATAGGCGCTTACTTCAAACCATTTTCATATGACCGACAAAGTAGAACCACGGGCTTATCAACTTAAATGATGTATAATATTTTTCCTTTAATTCTCTTATTCCATATGACCACATGCGGTGACCAGGCATTAGGCCAAGCGAGTGCTTGATCACTTATCAGAATCAATGATCACGTTTTAATCTCATGATTAGATGGACGGTTCTCATTTTCTTTAGGACTTCTGCTATTCCACTTATGCTATCCTTCCACTATACTAGATCAATAGTTGAGAATGCTCTCGAAGTGTTCTTTAGGTCAGGTGAATCATATCCACTTCGACACTTCAGCCTTCGAGACTTCGGGACTTAGGTAATTTGCTAGTGGTGAAACTCCCGAAGTAAAAATCCAGAGTGATGTAACTTGTTGATGTCACTTGTTGACATGAAACGAACCGAGTGGTTGCCATGTGTCACTCAGATTCATGATTTAGATGTACCTAAAATGTTGATTTCATCTTGAAACTTTTCATTATCTGACTGTGCCACGTGTTCTTGCTGACGTATATCTCCAGATGTAGCACATATTCTTCTCCTTAATCTAACGATCAGGATACTTCTAAAGTGTTCCTTTGATCAAACGACTCATATCTACTTCAGGATTTTAGCCTTCAGAACTTTGGGTAATTCGATTTCCCCACTTCTCAGTTCTTCTGAAGTGAGATTCCCTGAAGTGTAACCTCCTCACAACTTTTAACCCGAAATGAATGTTGTTCATTGATCATGATCTTAGATCGATGGCTCGATCTGTTTGTGATGTTGCTTTTCCTTGGTTTAAATCCAATGTCTCTTCTTCTTTGTTTATCCTATCCTTCCACTTTAAAGTGATCCAACGGCTATCGGGAATATGGGTATTCGAGATCTCAGCCCTTTTGCCTTTCTTATCCTATCATTCCACTTAAAGTGATCCAACGGCTATTAGGAATTCAGGTATTCGATATCTTGTCCCTTTTGGCTTGCTTATCATATCCTTCCACTTAAAGTGATCCAACGGCTATCGGGAATTTGGGTATTCAAAATCTCAGCCCTTTTTCCTTGCTTATCCTATCCTTCCACTCATCTTGATCCATCGGTCGAGAATGGTCCTAGAGTAGATCAACGATCAGGGATGATTTTGGGGTCCCAACTAGCACGAAGTTTAAAACTATCATCGAGCTCCGCAATGGAAAACTGCTCATTGGTAGTGGAACTGATGTCAACCATAGATCTATTTGGTGGGTAACGATCAATGGTGTAATGTCCCCAAGGCCGAGCCCTGTTGTAAATCATACTTGTGAAATGAATTGTAAATATCTTTTATAGGCTGGTGAGCCAAGTATAAATAAGTTGGTGGGCTTATGTGATTGTTAGGCCAGAGAGCCTAAGGGTTGTAGGCCAAGGGCCTAGATTTTGTACCTATATGTATGCAGCACATTAATAAAATATAAACACCATCGTGTGCAGGCCAACACGATGAATGAGTGATGGGGGACTAAGCATCCATAGAGAGGGAAAAGGATTAGGGGATGGAAGGTGGGAAAAGGGGTTAAGTGTTAATCCTAGGGGGGGGATTAAGCCTTGGGAATAGTAATTTAATGTTATTCCAAAAGACATGTGAATAATATGTCTTATCCTAAGTTCTTTTGGAAACACAAGCAACTTCCAAATGGAAGGAACGCATGCAGTTGCATGGGTGACAAATGTCAATCCTGGCCCATGCAAATAAAGGGCTAAGATGAGCCATGATGGGGGGTTCCTCCATTCAATTCGATCTTCTTAAAAGTACGACCGGTCCGACCTCTACAAGAATACCCCGTACGCCCTCTAAATAGGAAAAAGTATGTGTGTTGATTTGGAATAACTGGTGTTAATTTATGAAAAGCCGAAGCATCCTCTGTCTGAGCATCGAGACTATGCATGGAGTCTTTTCCGAAGCCATATCCATGATACCATCCGCCATTATTGAACTTGTTGGAAAGCCCGTGTCTATTTTCCCCATTGGTTGTTGTGGCCACGCAGTGCTATACTGCGTGGGGCTTGTTAGCCAATTGTATAACACTCTCTCAAGGTGAGAGAGGTGATTGAGATTGAAAGAACAAGTTGTTGGCCTGTGAGTGATTCTCTCCAGGTGATTGAGTGCATAGAGGAAGGAGAGAACTCCTGGAAGGAACCTTGTAGATGCCACAAAGCTCGAAGACTTCCGGTCTGGTCTGTTGTTGTAACCCAAGGCAAGGGAGGTTAGCAGTCGAAGGACTGTCTAGGTGATAGAGAAGGTGTATACTCCTGGGGTGGAACAGGCATGTGGGGAAGGAGAGTCTGTGGAAAGTGAGCATGAGTGGTTCCTGGGAGAGAATTCCTTCCTTGTGACTGTGTGTTTTCTCTGTAACCTTAGCCTAGCCTAGGATTCCTTACCTTGGGATGGATGTTAGTCCCAGCTTGGGGGTGACCCACTGCTAAGGTGACGAGCAGAGTAGTCTAGGGCTGGGAGGTTCATGGAAGGCTTGCACCTGTTTGGTGGAACTACTATTGTTTCCAAGATAAGTACCAGATGATGTTTTAATTTATGTTTCTGCATGTCTATGTATTTATAATTATCATGTACTATGTTGTGCATATGAATTAATGCTAATTCCATGTGTAAAATTATGATAGCAGTAATTTTTAGACTTATTCTGAGCTCTAAATGTGTTTCATTGATTAAATGCGTGTTGTTTTATAATCTGAGAGTGAGTGTTATATTTCTTGAAGTAGGGTAACATAAAGGTTGCTACAAATGGTCTAGATTAATTGCAGAATTGGAATTAGCGCGTTGTTTGATTCTCCCTTCGTGTTCTGCAATCAATCCCTGCCCTTGCATATCTGACGGTCATGACTTAATCTGATCATTTGGTGGATCAACCATAGTCGTCGATCTTTGAATCTATAAGATCTAACGGTCTAGAATAATTACAAGATTGGAAATAACATGATTGTTAATTCTCCTTTCGCTCTCTGAAATCTATCTCTGTCGTTGATCTAGCACTTGCGTATCAATGGTCTTGATTTGATCTAATCATTGACTAGTCCTCCAATGATCCTTTTCTTGTAATATGATGGTCTAGATTGATTGCGGGATTGGGAATAACACGCTTTTTAATTCTCATTTTTCTCTCTGCAATCCATCCTTGTTGTTTCTTTGGCACTTGCGTATTCAACGGTCCTGACTTGATCTGATCATGTTTCTACAATGCGCTTTCCCTTTTGAGTTTCATCATGTCATCTCTTCTAATCTTTGATCTTCATTCGCTAACCCTCCTGAGCTTTAATCTCTGCATATCGTCCTACTATTTGTCATCAATGACAACACATTAATGACACTATGTCCAACAATTTTTCCCTTCTTGTAGACTTTATTGGTCCATCAATATGTTAATAAGGTTCCAACTTTGATGGTTTGCCTTCATTTTCCACAAATCTATCATCAATCTTCTTTTCAAATACAATGACATGCTTTAGTCTTTGTGTTTATCTTCAATTATTTTTTATTTTGAGATAATACCATCATATATGTCCTATATGTCCTCAAGATGGAGCTTGACTTCTTCAAGTATTTTCTAATGACCTTCTCTTGTATTCTTTTCCTTCTATGTTTTAAACTAAAAGGTATTGATATCCATTAATTTCTTTCATTCTCCTTAAATTCTCTTTTACATCTCTAATTTCAGATATTTGATATTTGAGTATTCTTCAACCTTATTGCAAATTTCCTCTTCAATTATTTTAGGCATATCTTTATTTACACTCTTAGATTCAACATCCTATAGATTCCTTTTCACATTCTTGACAACATTAACATCTTGCTTATGATTGTGCAACATTCTAATTTATCCATATTTCCTTTTTAATGCTTTCTTTGAATCACATTTTTATTATTTCATTTTCTCATCATTCATGGCTTTGAATTCCTATTCTCTTTAATGCATTCTTGAAGAACTTTCAACTTGCAAAACTAGTCTAAACCTTAACTTCAAACTCAACTACCTTGAAAAAAATCATCCCAAATTGTCCCAAATGGTTCACATATATATAGTTTTCTCTTTCTCTTGTTGAATGCCTCTTAAATTAAATTAATCTGGCATTCCAATCCAAAGTTGAGACAATTTTAATTTGGCTTGCAATTTTAAGCACTTCTTTGTGCACTACCTTGTATGTTGATCTTGTACCAAAAATCTTGCTACGTCTTCATTGGAATTTCAACACACAAAAATCTAAAGTATATACTCTTGAATTCCATTGATCTTAATCAATTTGGATTTTCAAGAGGAACTCATAGCCAATTTACGAAACCATGTTATGTTTAACCTCTTTCTGGAGAGTGAGGTTGTACAATAAATATCTCCATAACATTTTCCCTAATAGATCCAAATTTTGGATCTGTAACACCATATTATGTGTTCTTTTAGATGCATATGGTCCCTCTACAATTGGACCTTGTAATATTTAGATATTATCAATTTGGTGAACCTTACTAATTTAAGAAAGGTTTCAATATTAGGTAGAAACTCTAACTTGTATGAACTATACCTCCATTATTGCATCTTTGATGTTGAAATTTTAACCAAATATAGTCTAGGATGTCTTCTTTCCAACTCTTCAAGTCTCACTTAATTTGGAAGTCCCTAGCAAAAGTTCTCTCTCTAATAGCAAAATTGTTGAAATATTTTAACTGCAAAGGATATTCTAATTATTATTTATTTATTATCATGTAGATCAAATCCCCTTTTGTGGACTGATCATGTCGGGACTTGTGTATGGCCAAATCCCCTTTTGTGGATTGGTCAAACCCTAGTTAAATAGTGGTATTTGAGAAGTCATCCCCTAGGGCTAATTAAAGTGGTTTTAACCACTAGTTGAAGAATTTGGCTTGCTTGGTGAAGAGACAAAACCCTAGATCCCCTCAACTAGTATAAATAAAAGAGGAAGGAACCTCATTCACTCACTCACTCAAGTCACTTATCTAGTGCGCAAGTTTTGGAGGTAGTTTCAGTTACAAGAAGAAGGAGAGAGAGGTGCATTGCTCAGTCTTGGATATTCTCTAGTGTTTTGGTATTTTATCTTGACATTGTATTGGAAATATATATTAAGGAAATTTTTGTTAGGTTTTCTCCCCCATGAGGGTTTCCCATGATAAAATGTTGTGTACCTCGTGATTGTGTTTCTCTCAGTGATCTTACTTATGCTATTATTGTCTAGTAAATTGAAAAGAACTTAATAGTTTCTCTAAATTTAATATGGTTTCGGAGCTAAACTGAGTACAGTGCCTTTCACTGGATAACCAAAAACTTCATGGTTGTCATACAAGAAAATTAGGGAGTTTTATTGGAAGGGAATTTATGACTAAAAACCATATAGGGAAGTGAACCCTAGCCTAGAAAACCCATCGGCATATTGAGTGCACCTTTTTAGTGGCCAAAGCCTCCGGAAATTCAAACCCTAGTTTTGACTAGTACCAAAAAACTAGGAAACCAGAACCAGTACTAGAAGTACTAGTCCATATTTTCCAGGTCAAGTTTCAAGGGGTAAAACTTGAAATTTTTTAAATCTAACAGCTCCAACATACTCACCTCGGCCCATCACACATCCTGGTAAGATCAGATTCAATTTTTGAGTACTTTCAATTTTTGGTCATTTTCTCAGCTCCAGGTCAAGATGTTTGCAAACACTAAGCTTGTTGATAAGTTAGAAGGTGTGGAAAATTTTTGTGCCTGGAAATACATAATTGCACTCATTATTGAAGAAAATGAAATTGCAAAATTCATAAAATAAAATGTACCGGAACCCGAAGAAGATGCAACTAAAACAAAGTACAAGAAGGGCGTGGTTAGGGCCAAAAGGATCATTGTAGACTCCATTAAATATCACTTGATACCTCAAGTATATTCAAAGAATACTCCAAAATAAAAATTTTATGCCCTAACTATAATGTATGAAGAAAAGAGCATTAATCGAAAGATGAACTTGAGAACCAAACTCAAGAATGCAAAGATGTGGAAAGGAGAAACAGTCCAAGACTGTTTCTCTAGGGTTACTCACTTCAAAGAACAAATAGAATAAATTGGAGATAACTTGGATGAATAAGAACTCGTCACAATAACTCTAAATGGTCTCACAAGACCTTGGAATTCCTTCATCCACACTGTTTGTTCCAAAAAGGAGAAACTACAATTTGACAGTCTTTAGGAAGAATGTGTTCAAGAAGAAGCAAGAGTAGCTAACCAAGAGGCAGTATTATTAAGGGATGAATACCAAGCCCTATATTCTCATGCTAAAGGAGGAAAGAAAAGGTCTCACTTCCAGAAGGATACCCACCTACATAAGTAATCTCACTCCCCAAATAGATTCACCCACTTCCATAAAGAATCTCACCCTCCAAGGCGATTCCAGAAATTTCAGAAAGGACAATGAAGAGAAAAATATTTCTCCTCTTATCAATGTTATCATTGTGATAAGATGGGACATATTGCTAAAAATTGTCCTACCAGAAGGGAAGAATACAATAAGAGAAATAAAAAAATACATCATGCCCATGCAGTCAAAGATGATGAGCCACCCACGAAGTTGACTAAAGAAGAGATTGAAGACTATGTTTTATTTTTTCCCTCTCAGGATCTGTGTCACCTGGAGAGGATACTTGGCTCATATACAGTGGTTCCTCTAAGAACATGACAGGTCAGAGAGACATTCTCTCTAGCCTTATAGAAAAGAAATTTCCCCAGAAATTTACACTCAGAGATGATTATCAGTACCCTATCGAAGGAGTGGGAGAATCCACCTACAAACTTGATTCAGGGACCCCGATGAAGCTGAAGGATGTACTATATGTACCAGGTTTGACAAAGAACTTACTTTCTATATCAGATTTAGATAAGAAAGGTTTCAGGGTTGCATTCATATATGGTGAAGTTCTTATGTGGCCTAAAGGAAAAACCATAGAAGATACAATTGTCATTGGAACATAAAAAGGTGGCCTATATAAGTTAAAAGGTCATTCAGATGCAACCTTGACTCACTCCACCAAGATTCCATGTGAACTTTAGTATAGAATACTAGCTCACATAAACTACAAAGACTTACCATATGTAAGCAAGGTATTTACAGGTCTACCAGAATTCAAGGTTGATCATGAAAGTGTGTACAAGGGATGTGCATAAGGAAATAAAATAAAGAATCATTTTTCCGAAGAGTGATAGTAAAGAAAAAGGAATCTTGGAGCTCATGCACTCAGATGTATGTGGCCCAATTCCATCAACCTCTCTAAGTGGGTATGTATACTCTATATCATTCATTGATGAATATTCTCACAAGACTTGGGTTTATTTCTTGAAATCAAAGTATAAAGTATTTGGAAAATTCAAGGAATTCAAAGCCTTGATAGAAAATCTCTCAAAAAGAAAAATCAAGATACTCAGGTTAGATAATGGAGGAGAATATACCTCAAAATAATTTATAATATTTTGTATATATGTCGGGATTAAGAGGGATATCACCACTCCCTATAATCCTCAGAAAAATGGTGTAGTAGAAAGAAAGAATAGAACAATAATGGAAGCAGTGAAGACTATGATCCAAGATCAAGATCTTCCAATGCACTTATGGGTTGAAGCAACAAGAACAACAGTTTATGTCCAAAATAGATTATCCCATAGTGCACTTGGATTCAAAAGCCCAGAAGAAATTTTCTCTGGAAAGAAACCAGAAGTAATCCATCTCAAGATATTTGGTTGTCTGGTGTTTGTACACATTCCGAAAGAAAGGAGAACTAAGTTGGATCCTTCAGGAAAGAAGGGAATATTTGTTGGATATTGTGAGGTCTCTAAGGCCTTCAGAATTTACATATCAAGTTACCATCATATTGAGATCATAAGAGATGTAACCTTTGATGAAGATGCAACACTCAAGAGAACAAGGAGATACCAGCTTGAAGAAG
>JZKD02S0906425.1:0-13991 GCA_000966675.3 Picea glauca
GTCTCTTTTTGTTCTTATGAATTTTACAGCACATCAGCAAAATTTTGCAACTAGCATGACAAAGTAAGTGACTTAAGTGATCCAATCATAATGTCAAAGAAAGCAAACAATCCAAAATCGATAAAAGTCAAAGAAAATTAGTTGTACAGATAGTGAAAGTAATTAAACCAAAGAAAAATATATACACTAAGCATTTAAAATCTAATCAATCAAATCATTTAGGTTCAACATAATGCTTCAAATGTGAACCATTTGTTGTATATGAAAATAATTTATCTTCCATGTATTTTAATAAATATGAATTGTTATCTATGATAGAGGCGATTTTGTATGGATCTAGCCAAAGCTTTTGAAATTTAGAATGTTTTCCTTTATCAGTGTGAGAAAAACCCCAAAGTAGCACTTTCTCATCAACACTGAAAACAAAATATTTATCTTTTTTATCAAAGTATATTTTAAGAGTTTGTTGCATTTTTCTCATATTTTCTAAAGCATGGTTTCTTTGTTCTTCCAAGGCAAGCAAACTAGTTATTCTTTGGGATAAATCAGTCGCATTCAACTCTTCAACTTGTAATTCTAATCGAAGTGAGGTAAGTTCAAGTTCTACAGGCATAATAGCTTCTTGGCCATATAATAATTTGAATGGGGTATGACCAGTGCTAGATTTAGTAGTGGTTCGATCTTCCCATAATCCGTATGTGAGTAGTGTGTGCCACTGATAGGGTTTATCATCTATGATATTTTTCAAAAAAATTACCATGTTTTTATTAGTGGATTCAGATTCCCCATTTCCTTGCATATAATAGATAGAAGAAGTAAAGTGTTTCATGCCAAATTTACTAATAAATTGAGTGAACTTGGTAGAAATGAAAGTTGGTCCATTATCTAAAATGATTTCAAGAGGAATACCAAAACGAGAAAAGTCGTTAGATTCCAGGAAAGAGATGACCTGCCCATCTTGTTCACACTTGAGAGGTACATATTTAGTCCACTTAGTAAAGTAATATGTTGCTATATGTATAAATATATGTCCTTCAAAGGATGGAGGATTGATAGGACCAATGAAATCTAAACCCCATTTAGAAAATGAAAAATTAGGAAGAACAAGTTGCAAGGGCATGGCAGAAAATTGTTCTTTACCAATAAATTTTTGACACTTATCACGAGCCCTTGTAAATTTAAAAGAATCTCTAAAAATGAAAGGCCAATAATACCATGTTCTCAAGTTTTAAAAGGTAGTGGCGTTTGTTGCATAATGACCACCGATATAAACATTTGAATATGTTAATCTATGAATTTCTCTCGATATTTTCTTATCTACAACATCGTCTATACATTGTAATAGCAACCCATCAACAAATCTTCAAAATAGGGAATTTCCCAAGATCAAATATTTAGAGGCTTCAAGGCGTAGCCTCCTGCATTGATGAGATTCTAGGTAATTAGGACACTTTTGGAATTGCAAGTACTACACAAGGTCCTTATACCAAGGTTTTCAACAAGATCAAGATTTTGATTTTCAATATAGAACAGTGTTGATAAGGCATTTTCAGCGTTTTCAGAAGAATCACTTGACTCGGGATGTTGATCCAAGTGAAGTGCTAAGACACATCCTTTAATTGTTTTTTATGTTGTGATCGTTAAATCATGTTCTTGAATTTTCTCAAGCCAATTTGCAGGTTTTCTTGAAAGATGAGTATGTGAAAGTAAGAACTTGACTGCATGTAAAGGGACGTTTACATGTGTGTGTTTTCCAAGAATAAAGTCGCAAAATTTTTCTATATCCATAACAAGAGAAAAAATATGTTTTTCAGTAAGAGAATATTTTATTTCATCATCAGATAAGCTCTGGCTCATGTAAGCTACAAGTTGTTCATTGTTTTGATCATCATTTTGCAAAATAATCGCAGAAATTTCTTCTTCTATTGAGTTCGTATAAGTCTTTGTCAAAATTTGGTTTCACCAAGACCGATGCAGAACAGATTGCTCTTTAATTCCTACAAAATCTCTTTCAATATCCTTTGTCCAAGAAAAATATTCATCCCATTTCAGCGTGTTATGAATAGGATTAACCATTACAATGAAATTAGGAACAAATCTCCTAACACAGTTAATCATGCCCATAAAAGATTGAATTTCCTTTTTAAATGTGGGGGATGGAAGATTTAAAATTGTGGTAACCCTCTCGGGATCAATGTTAATCCCTGAATCTGAAATGATGTGACCGAGAATCTTACCTTGAGTGACACCAAAAATGGATTTCTAAGGATTTAAAGATATGCCAAATTGTTTGCATCACAAAAAGACTTTTTTAAGATGATCAAAATTATCTGATCGGGTTTTAGAATACATGGTTAAGTCATCAAGATAAATCTGAATTATCTTACCGATAGGATCATCGAAATTTATCTGCATAGCTCTCTAAAAGTGGCACCTGCATTAGATAAGCCAAAAGGCATATGTTCATAGGCAAAGGTGCCCCACCGAGTTGTAAATGTGGTTTTATACTTGTCTGTCCTTTTGACTCTAATTTTATTATAACCAAAAAAAACCTTAAGTAAGGACATCATTTGTGACCCTACAACTTGTTGTAAAATAATTTCCATATTGGGAAGATGAAAGTTATCCTTCACATTAGCTCTATTTAGCACACGAAAATTGATGCATAATATAATATCACGTGTATTTTTTCGTACGGGAACCAGATTTGACACCCACTCAGAATATTTAACCAGAAATATTATGTGATAATTTATTAACTTTTCCACTTCTTTTCTAATTGTAGCTTTAAGCGTAGGATTAATGGGTCTATGTTTCTTCCTAACAGGTTTAGCTCCTTCCTTAATCAGAATCGCATGATGGATGATACTAGGATCAAAACCACAAAGATCCTCATAAGACTAGGCAAAAACATCTCTAAATTCACAGAATAAATCCATGAATTTATTCTTTTCGTCTTCGTAACATTAGGCTCCTCTTTTTAAAATATTTGGAATTTCCTAAGTTCCAATGTTCACAGGAATTATATCTCCTATTTTCCATTTTGACTTCTCTTCCTTTCGATCTTTATTGTTTCTAACATCACTAGTTGAGAATGAGCTTTCAAGAGGATTCAAACCTTTAGGAATTTTATTATCTTCAAACGAAATTATTTCCTTTGGGTTATATGGCTCATTCTGAATAAAAGCACAAATGCTTTCATCATCGAGGAAAACTTGCCATGATTCCTCATTATTCAGAAGATGGGGTTGATATAAGGATAAGAATGTGCAATCATGTCTCTAAGGAAATAATTGTCATGTAGGAGAAGTTGCAAAAACAACTAACCTAACAACCATTAAATGTAATTCCCTTTTGATGTGAGTGATGTTAAAGGACGATAGATTTTGGATTAAAGCCCACACGGCTTGGGCATATCTCTTCATCAACTTATTATTAGGATTATAGATTTTTCTAACCATATTAAAAACAAGTTCTGAATCTCCAAAAACCGTGAGATGACCACAACTTAGGTTGTAATCATTTTCAATTCCTAGCAGCAAGGCCTCAAATTCAATAACATTATTTGTACATGAAAATTCTAGTTTATAGGAAAATTGTGAATTTTACCTACAGGAGAGAATAATATAATGCTTGATCCATTACCTTCACTTGAACATTCACAATCAAAGTTCATATGCCACATACCATCATCATAATCATATGATTGTTCAAGAGGTGCATCATCTTCATCAACAAAAATAGAATAGACACCCATATCTTCCTCGTTATAATTTACATTGGATTGAGGAACTTTCTCAATATACAGTGAAATTCTTCCTTCCCTTAAAATAATGATATTCTTTCCATTTTTAGGGATGGAAAGATGTCAACCATCTAAAGATATATAACCATCAATTAAATCTTTCCAATCTCTACACAAAATAATTGAGTAATTACTAATAGGCGTGTCAATTACTTGAATATTAAGAGTGGTTCTGATTTCGGGATGTGCACAAAGGAATAGAGTCACATCTTTGATCTCATTGATTGTTGATTGTTGTTGATTATTATAGGACAACATACTCCCCGCATTTTCATTTGTACAAGAGAGTCCTAGTTCTTCCATAATAATCTTGGGCATGACACTTGGACCTGATCCACCATTTATTAAGAAACAGTGAGTTGTCCTATCCATATTTTTTACAAAACTATTAAAAGGAGGATTTTTTACAGGATTCCCAAAATTATTTACACCTATTCTATTTACATGTCATTCGTCTCCATCAGTTTTTTTTAGATATACTAGCTATGGGAAATGTTTTACCTTCCATATAATTCTTCATATGTTGTTGTTGTTCCAGGAGGGTGACCATATCCAAGAGAGATGCATATGATTTTATGTTAGCTAATTGATTAAGAATGTTATACTTGGATGGAGGGAAATAGATTGATGTCTCTAGAATATAAATTTTTGTGACAACTTGAGGATTTGTGTTTTGGGAAGAGGGACTGGGAGCAAAGGAATTTTTTGGAATATTACCCTTCTATTTGTTTGTGTATGATTTATTCCTTGTGTTTATTAACATTTCATCTTCCTCATGATCCCAATCTAAGACAGCAATAGTTGTTTCAGTCTTCTTGCCAAAGTTTCTCTCGCATGACCTTTTCTTAACTTCGCAAGTACTTTCCTCATTATTATCATCACATAAATTACACCAATCCCTAGAGAGAATAGCCTTTAGTTGATTATGAAATGAAGAATTGCTTGGTTGGTTTCTCAAAATAGCTTGGGAAGAAGACTCGGTAGGAGATGAACTTGAGGTGACATATTTCCTCTCATAAGACATCATTCGATTTCTCATATATTGAACAAGCTACAAGACTATATACATATCAGTCTACTTTATATAATTTTCTTTGGGAAGACCTATTATTTCTAATTGCTCTTCATACTCTAGACAAGTTTGAAGCACAGACCCTAGGTTAGTTACATTTTTTTCTTCTAATATTTGACAATAAGAAGAATGAAATGTGTTGTAGTATTGGAAAAAGTAGCTTGGTTATGGATGTTGGAATACTGAGAGGGGGAGTTGAATCAGTATGATCACTTTTACCACTTATAAACACAATATATAAACTTCAATATTTATCACCAATATGTCATCAATGTATCATATATGATTACATTCAATATATCATGAGCATATAAACATAAGTATCATCACATCAAATACACAGTACACCAAATTTTATGTGGAAACCTAAATGGTAGAAAACCATGGAATGCTTTCTTATATATATCAAAGAATACATTCATAATTGGAAGAAACAACTTCCCAATTCTCCAATGACAACTGGAAGGAGGCTACGACCCCCTATTTACAGGCTCCAACCTGAAGGAAGCTACAACTCCCTGAATTCTCTGGCTTCAACCAGAAGGAGGCTACAACCCCCTATTTACAGGCTCCAACCTAAAGGAATCTACAACTCTCTGAATTCTATGGCTTCAACCAGAAGGAGGTTAAAACCCCCTGATTCTCAGGATCCAACCTGAAGGAATATCCAACTCCCTGAATTCTCTGGCTTCAACCAGAAGGAGGCTAATTCTTAGGCTCCAACCTGAAGGAAGCTCCAACTCCTCGTGTTCTCTTGATCCAATAGGGAGGATACAACCCCCTTTCCTTTCTCTGTTTTGTTTCCCTAAAATATAAGTGTAGACCAACTGTCACTACCAGAATCACTGCCACTTTCTCTGTCACTTCCATTGTCACATCAACTTGTCACTGTATCCAATCTTTCCTACATTTCACTATCAATGATACTCAACCAGATCTTCTCCCATGGATCATATACCAAGGACACCTCTCAACTATAAGTCCAGCATCACCAACACATGCCTCTACCAAACATGTACCGAGATCACCAACATACCATCACAATATATGTGTCTCAACCATGTACCAAAGCATGTACCATACCAAGCATAAATTGTGTACCACACATTGTACCACAATAAGTGCATCAACCATGCACCAAAACCTATACAAAACCATGCATCAACCATGCATCATATCATGCATCAAACATGTACCACACCAAGTACATCAACTATGTACTATACCAAGTACATCAACCATGTATCGTATCATACATCAACCATGTACCATATCATAGGATATCATCAATGAAGTTACTCAAGCATAACCAAGATATCAACAATACCAATATATCCAAGATGTGCTACTAATCAATGTACCATAACCTCACCAAGATGTACCTCAACATGTACCAACATCCATATACCATGTACCAAGAGATAACATCAAAGATGTGTCATATCACTCGTATACCATACAACGACCATATGTCAGGTATCTAAGATGTGCCTCTAACAATGTTTCATATCATCACCAAGGTCTACCATGCACAAACATTATGCCTCAACCATGTACCATAACAACATAATCATAAGCCTAAAAATTAACACATAAGCATACCTTTGATCATGTAGACACCTTGTTGTTTCAGATAACAGATGAGTAAACCAACTTGGGCATCAACAGCCTGGTACAAGCATCACTTTTCAACATTTCACAAGCCTTTTCATAGATCTATGACTTTCTCCTCTACTATCGGTTTATATTTGTGCTTTCCTCCACTACATCCCGCATACATCCATGCCCTACTGACCTTTAACTTGCAGATACCAAAAAAACTAGGGTTACTCACATTTGTTGCAACTACGAGACTTTCACCTTCGACCTTCCTTTGCAACCTCAAACTTGCTACCTTAGACTTGTCAATAACAAGATAAAAAATATCACTTATTCACTTAGAGATATTCAATAGAATATGTGTATAAATGTACTTATGAGAGACTCCTTTAGGTGTATTTATATTTTTTCTAAGTAACCTCTTTCCTTACTTTAGGGGTTGTTATCACTGAAAAATCGTCTGCAGCATTGCACACAATGGTTGAAGAAATACATCAATGTTAGTAACAATTAGTCCACNGTCTCTTTTTGTTCTTATGAATTTTACAGCACATCAGCAAAATTTTGCAACTAGCATGACAAAGTAAGTGACTTAAGTGATCCAATCATAATGTCAAAGAAAGCAAACAATCCAAAATCGATAAAAGTCAAAGAAAATTAGTTGTACAGATAGTGAAAGTAATTAAACCAAAGAAAAATATATACACTAAGCATTTAAAATCTAATCAATCAAATCATTTAGGTTCAACATAATGCTTCAAATGTGAACCATTTGTTGTATATGAAAATAATTTATCTTCCATGTATTTTAATAAATATGAATTGTTATCTATGATAGAGGCGATTTTGTATGGATCTAGCCAAAGCTTTTGAAATTTAGAATGTTTTCCTTTATCAGTGTGAGAAAAACCCCAAAGTAGCACTTTCTCATCAACACTGAAAACAAAATATTTATCTTTTTTATCAAAGTATATTTTAAGAGTTTGTTGCATTTTTCTCATATTTTCTAAAGCATGGTTTCTTTGTTCTTCCAAGGCAAGCAAACTAGTTATTCTTTGGGATAAATCAGTCGCATTCAACTCTTCAACTTGTAATTCTAATCAAAGTGAGGTAAGTTCAAGTTCTACAGGCATAATAGCTTCTTGTCCATATAAGAATTGGAATGGGGTATGACCAGTGCTAGATTTAGTAGTGGTTCAATCTTCCCATAATCCGTATGTGAGTAGTGTGTGCCACTGATAGGGTTTATCATCTATGATATTTTTCAAAAATTTTACCATGTTTTTATTAGTGGATTCGGATTCCCCATTTCCTTGCAGATAATAGATAGAAGAAGTAAAGTGTTTCATGCCAAATTTACTAAGAAATTCAGTGAACTTGGTAGAAATGAAAGTTGGTCCATTATCTAAAATGATTTCAAGAGGAATACCAAAACAAGAAAAGTTGTTAGATTCCAGGAAAGAGATGACCTGCCCATCTTGTTCACACTTGAGAGGTACATATTTAGTCCACTTAGTAAAGTAATATGTTGCTATATGTATAAATATATGTCCTGCAAAGGATGGAGGATTGATAGGACCAATGAAATCTAAACCCCATTTAGAAAATGGAAAATTAGGAAGAACAAGTTGCAAGGGCATGGCAGAAAATTGTTCTTTACCAATAAATTTTTGACACTTATCACGAGCCCTTGTAAATTTAAAAGAATCTCTAAAAATAAAAGGCCAATAATACCATGTTCTCAAGTTTTTAAAGGTAGTGGCTTTTTTTGCATAATGACCACCGATGTAAACATTTGAATATGTTAATCTATGAATTTCTCTCAAGATTTTCTTAGCTACAACATCGTCTATACATTGTAATAGAAACCCATCAACAAATCTTCGAAATAGGGAATTTCCCAAGATCAAATATTTAGAGGCTTCAAGGCGTAGCCTCCTGCATTGATGAGATTCTAGGTAATTAGGACAATTTTGGAATTGCAAGTACTACACAAGGTCCTTATACCAAGGTTTTCAACAAGATCAAGATTTTGATTTTCAATATAAAACAGTGTTGATAAGGCATTTTCAGCATTTTCAGAAGAATCACTTGACTCGGGATGTTGAGCCAAGTGAAGTGCTAAGACACATCCTTTAATTGTTTTTTATGTTGTGATCGTTAAATCATGTTCTTGAATTTTCGCAAGCCAATTTCCAAGTTTTCTTGAAAGATGAGTATGTGAAATTAAGAACTTGACTGCATGTAAAGGGACGTTTACATGTGTGTGTTTTCCAAGAATAAAGTCGCAAAATTTTTCTATATCCATAACAAGAGAAAAAATATGTTTTTCAATAAGAGAATATTTTATTTCATCACCAGATAAGCTCTGGCTCATGTAAGCTACAAGTTGTTCATTGTTTTGATCATCATTTTGCAAAATAATCGCAGAAATTTCTTCTTCTATTGAGTTCGTATAAGTCTTTGTCAAAATTTGGTTTCACCAAGACCGATGCAGAACAGATTGCTCTTTAATTCCTACAAAATCTCTTTCAATATCCTTTGTCCAAGAAAAATATTCATCCCATTTCAGCGTGTTATGAATAGGATTAACCATTACAATGAAATTAGGAACAAATCTCCTAACACAGTTAATCATGCCCATAAAAGATTGAATTTCCTTTTTAAATGTGGGGGATGGAAGATTTAAAATTGTGGTAACCCTCTCGGGATCAATGTTAATCCCTGAATCTGAAATGATGTGACCGAGAATCTTACCTTGAGTGACACCAAAAATGGATTTCTAAGGATTTAAAGATATGCCAAATTGTTTGCATCACAAAAAGACTTTTTTAAGATGATCAAAATTATCTGATCGGGTTTTAGAATACATGGTTAAGTCATCAAGATAAATCTGAATTATCTTACCGATAGGATCATCGAAATTTATCTGCATAGCTCTCTAAAAGTGGCACCTGCATTAGATAAGCCAAAAGGCATATGTTCATAGGCAAAGGTGCCCCACCGAGTTGTAAATGTGGTTTTATACTTGTCTGTCCTTTTGACTCTAATTTTATTATAACCAAAAAAAACCTTAAGTAAGGACATCATTTGTGACCCTACAACTTGTTGTAAAATAATTTCCATATTGGGAAGATGAAAGTTATCCTTCACATTAGCTCTATTTAGCACACGAAAATTGATGCATAATATAATATCACGTGTATTTTTTCGTACGGGAACCAGATTTGACACCCACTCAGAATATTTAACCAGAAATATTATGTGATAATTTATTAACTTTTCCACTTCTTTTCTAATTGTAGCTTTAAGCGTAGGATTAATGGGTCTATGTTTCTTCCTAACAGGTTTAGCTCCTTCCTTAATCAGAATCGCATGATGGATGATACTAGGATCAAAACCACAAAGATCCTCATAAGACTAGGCAAAAACATCTCTAAATTCACAGAATAAATCCATGAATTTATTCTTTTCGTCTTCGTAACATTAGGCTCCTCTTTTTAAAATATTTGGAATTTCCTAAGTTCCAATGTTCACAGGAATTATATCTCCTATTTTCCATTTTGACTTCTCTTCCTTTCGATCTTTATTGTTTCTAACATCACTAGTTGAGAATGAGCTTTCAAGAGGATTCAAACCTTTAGGAATTTTATTATCTTCAAACGAAATTATTTCCTTTGGGTTATATGGCTCATTCTGAATAAAAGCACAAATGCTTTCATCATCGAGGAAAACTTGCCATGATTCCTCATTATTCAGAAGATGGGGTTGATATAAGGATAAGAATGTGCAATCATGTCTCTAAGGAAATAATTGTCATGTAGGAGAAGTTGCAAAAACAACTAACCTAACAACCATTAAATGTAATTCCCTTTTGATGTGAGTGATGTTAAAGGACGATAGATTTTGGATTAAAGCCCACACGGCTTGGGCATATCTCTTCATCAACTTATTATTAGGATTATAGATTTTTCTAACCATATTAAAAACAAGTTCTGAATCTCCAAAAACCGTGAGATGACCACAACTTAGGTTGTAATCATTTTCAATTCCTAGCAGCAAGGCCTCAAATTCAATAACATTATTTGTACATGAAAATTCTAGTTTATAGGAAAATTGTGAATTTTACCTACAGGAGAGAATAATATAATGCTTGATCCATTACCTTCACTTGAACATTCACAATCAAAGTTCATATGCCACATACCATCATCATAATCATATGATTGTTCAAGAGGTGCATCATCTTCATCAACAAAAATAGAATAGACACCCATATCTTCCTCGTTATAATTTACATTGGATTGAGGAACTTTCTCAATATACAGTGAAATTCTTCCTTCCCTTAAAATAATGATATTCTTTCCATTTTTAGGGATGGAAAGATGTCAACCATCTAAAGATATATAACCATCAATTAAATCTTTCCAATCTCTACACAAAATAATTGAGTAATTACTAATAGGCGTGTCAATTACTTGAATATTAAGAGTGGTTCTGATTTCGGGATGTGCACAAAGGAATAGAGTCACATCTTTGATCTCATTGATTGTTGATTGTTGTTGATTATTATAGGACAACATACTCCCCGCATTTTCATTTGTACAAGAGAGTCCTAGTTCTTCCATAATAATCTTGGGCATGACACTTGGACCTGATCCACCATTTATTAAGAAACAGTGAGTTGTCCTATCCATATTTTTTACAAAACTATTAAAAGGAGGATTTTTTACAGGATTCCCAAAATTATTTACACCTATTCTATTTACATGTCATTCGTCTCCATCAGTTTTTTTTAGATATACTAGCTATGGGAAATGTTTTACCTTCCATATAATTCTTCATATGTTGTTGTTGTTCCAGGAGGGTGACCATATCCAAGAGAGATGCATATGATTTTATGTTAGCTAATTGATTAAGAATGTTATACTTGGATGGAGGGAAATAGATTGATGTCTCTAGAATATAAATTTTTGTGACAACTTGAGGATTTGTGTTTTGGGAAGAGGGACTGGGAGCAAAGGAATTTTTTGGAATATTACCCTTCTATTTGTTTGTGTATGATTTATTCCTTGTGTTTATTAACATTTCATCTTCCTCATGATCCCAATCTAAGACAGCAATAGTTGTTTCAGTCTTCTTGCCAAAGTTTCTCTCGCATGACCTTTTCTTAACTTCGCAAGTACTTTCCTCATTATTATCATCACATAAATTACACCAATCCCTAGAGAGAATAGCCTTTAGTTGATTATGAAATGAAGAATTGCTTGGTTGGTTTCTCAAAATAGCTTGGGAAGAAGACTCGGTAGGAGATGAACTTGAGGTGACATATTTCCTCTCATAAGACATCATTCGATTTCTCATATATTGAACAAGCTACAAGACTATATACATATCAGTCTACTTTATATAATTTTCTTTGGGAAGACCTATTATTTCTAATTGCTCTTCATACTCTAGACAAGTTTGAAGCACAGACCCTAGGTTAGTTACATTTTTTTCTTCTAATATTTGACAATAAGAAGAATGAAATGTGTTGTAGTATTGGAAAAAGTAGCTTGGTTATGGATGTTGGAATACTGAGAGGGGGAGTTGAATCAGTATGATCACTTTTACCACTTATAAACACAATATATAAACTTCAATATTTATCACCAATATGTCATCAATGTATCATATATGATTACATTCAATATATCATGAGCATATAAACATAAGTATCATCACATCAAATACACAGTACACCAAATTTTATGTGGAAACCTAAATGGTAGAAAACCATGGAATGCTTTCTTATATATATCAAAGAATACATTCATAATTGGAAGAAACAACTTCCCAATTCTCCAATGACAACTGGAAGGAGGCTACGACCCCCTATTTACAGGCTCCAACCTGAAGGAAGCTACAACTCCCTGAATTCTCTGGCTTCAACCAGAAGGAGGCTACAACCCCCTATTTACAGGCTCCAACCTAAAGGAATCTACAACTCTCTGAATTCTATGGCTTCAACCAGAAGGAGGTTAAAACCCCCTGATTCTCAGGATCCAACCTGAAGGAATATCCAACTCCCTGAATTCTCTGGCTTCAACCAGAAGGAGGCTAATTCTTAGGCTCCAACCTGAAGGAAGCTCCAACTCCTCGTGTTCTCTTGATCCAATAGGGAGGATACAACCCCCTTTCCTTTCTCTGTTTTGTTTCCCTAAAATATAAGTGTAGACCAACTGTCACTACCAGAATCACTGCCACTTTCTCTGTCACTTCCATTGTCACATCAACTTGTCACTGTATCCAATCTTTCCTACATTTCACTATCAATGATACTCAACCAGATCTTCTCCCATGGATCATATACCAAGGACACCTCTCAACTATAAGTCCAGCATCACCAACACATGCCTCTACCAAACATGTACCGAGATCACCAACATACCATCACAATATATGTGTCTCAACCATGTACCAAAGCATGTACCATACCAAGCATAAATTGTGTACCACACATTGTACCACAATAAGTGCATCAACCATGCACCAAAACCTATACAAAACCATGCATCAACCATGCATCATATCATGCATCAAACATGTACCACACCAAGTACATCAACTATGTACTATACCAAGTACATCAACCATGTATCGTATCATACATCAACCATGTACCATATCATAGGATATCATCAATGAAGTTACTCAAGCATAACCAAGATATCAACAATACCAATATATCCAAGATGTGCTACTAATCAATGTACCATAACCTCACCAAGATGTACCTCAACATGTACCAACATCCATATACCATGTACCAAGAGATAACATCAAAGATGTGTCATATCACTCGTATACCATACAACGACCATATGTCAGGTATCTAAGATGTGCCTCTAACAATGTTTCATATCATCACCAAGGTCTACCATGCACAAACATTATGCCTCAACCATGTACCATAACAACATAATCATAAGCCTAAAAATTAACACATAAGCATACCTTTGATCATGTAGACACCTTGTTGTTTCAGATAACAGATGAGTAAACCAACTTGGGCATCAACAGCCTGGTACAAGCATCACTTTTCAACATTTCACAAGCCTTTTCATAGATCTATGACTTTCTCCTCTACTATCGGTTTATATTTGTGCTTTCCTCCACTACATCCCGCATACATCCATGCCCTACTGACCTTTAACTTGCAGATACCAAAAAAACTAGGGTTACTCACATTTGTTGCAACTACGAGACTTTCACCTTCGACCTTCCTTTGCAACCTCAAACTTGCTACCTTAGACTTGTCAATAACAAGATAAAAAATATCACTTATTCACTTAGAGATATTCAATAGAATATGTGTATAAATGTACTTATGAGAGACTCCTTTAGGTGTATTTATATTTTTTCTAAGTAACCTCTTTCCTTACTTTAGGGGTTGTTATCACTGAAAAATCGTCTGCAGCATTGCACACAATGGTTGAAGAAATACATCAATGTTAGTAACAATTAGTCCAC
>JZKD02S0906437.1:18230-44956 GCA_000966675.3 Picea glauca
AGATATATTTATCTTCAGTTTTGTATCCTGTTTGATCTGCAATTTGCCCTGTGTTTTTGCCACCCCCTGCTCTGAATCAGAGTCACTATAAGGTAAGTTGAGAGGGTTTTTTCCCATGACAGGGTTTCTGTCCTCAAACTTTAATTTCTTCCTGATTCCTCCCTGTTTGCTGGATGATGTTTTTACATAATCCCTGGGCATTGAAATCCCTTTTCTCCTCCTGCGACTTATCTTGGGAGTAGAATCATTTCTGCTTCTAAATTTCTTTGCTTTTATCTCTGGAGGTCTTTCTGTCTCAAACTCATTCCAGAACAGGAAGAAACTCCATTCTATTTGCTTCCTGTGAAGAGCTTCTTTGACAAGGAGGGTAATCAACCCCTGATGAGATATTCTCCTTGCAACTTTAGTGGGCTGAGCCTTTACCTGTTTTTCCATCTTAATCAGGATCTTATGAAAGAAATAGGGTATGTTTAAGTGTTCCCTGCCTGTGAAGTGGTTTAACAATTTAAAATGATAGTACATCACTCTGTTATAACGCCCTTCACAGGTGATGTATACCAGAATCGCCTTCAGAAGATTCTGCCAGTTCGTTTCAAGATATGACATAGGAATATCCTTCTTCCAAGTCAACGTTTTATGCACTGACAACAAGTATGATCTGAATTCAACATTTGAGGGTGAAGAAGTTTTAAACCAGCAACTACGTGTTCTAGAAAACCCTGTGTATTCGGCGATAGATGCTTCATCAATAATGAAATCCTCTTTGCCTATCTTAGCAACCCTTCCATTGTATGATAGGGCAAATGTTTCAGCAATTTGTTGATGAAAAGTTGATAGTTTTTCACAATATGTGAAAACTCCGACCTGTTTAAAACATTCTGCGACCTCTGGATGTTCTTCAAAATACCACATGCCATCTAGTTCGGATCTTAATGCAGGAATGACTTTTGACATGACTGAATGCAAATTGTATCTGAAACTGTAGGTAACAGGGTGTTCGGGAAACAACAGTTCTAGAGACTAGGGATATAGTCGATGTAATTTATGAACAACTGTGAAATCGATTGACCAAGAATAAGATTGATAAATGCACTAGAATATCGACCCACATTTGAATGACATTCTGACAGGGAAAGCCGAAACTTCAACTTTTCGGGGGCAACTGTATTTACGAAACTTTGACAGAGAATGGTTTCTAGACTTACCTGATAACTCACCTAGGTTTCTCTGACTTGGGATGCCTGCTGAACTTGGAGACACTTCGACAATCATCAGAGAACGCGAGATCGGATTTTTGAAAATATTCTTTGCTGATAAGATCGCGGACTTGAGATCATATTCAGTGATATTCAGGATTGATATAACTCCTTGAGTTTACAGATGAAGGAAGGGCCTGGTAATAATGACTGGCGTACTTACCATTGAAATGAAGGGAATCCCATACAATCATATATGTCAATAACCGTTCTGTGTGGATTTGAAATGATCACTGCAATAGATAAGACACCGGTGCTTTGAACCTTTCGGATGAGCACCACGCATTTGCATCGTCTCCCACAATACGAGCTTTCGGCGATTGAATTTCTCATCATTGCATGATTCTTGACATCTGGCTCGTGTGAAAGCACGAGCTTTCTTTTTGCTCGTTCAAACCTTTTCGGTGGTTGCTTGCCCTTTGAATCGACCACTTATCTGACGAAACTGAATATTTTCGGTGGTTAATGAGCACGCTGGAGGCTCGCCCAAACCACCGAAATCTGATATTTTGCCATTTTCTTCATTGAACCAAATTCAAAAATTTTCTCAGCTATAAAAAACACAAAAGTAGCTTAAGGATGCGACCAATAACCATGATATCGCCTACAGAATTCAACCGAAAGAACGATTTCATTTTGGGAGTTAACACTTTCGATGAGAATCTTGGGGATATACTAAAACTACAAATCAGAACTACTGGGTTTGATATGTGTCAATCTAGGAAAAACATATCCATACAAACTAGGGGATGTTTTAGACACACAAATACTCTGTATCCCGCAACCCTGTATACCCCTAGCCGTACCTCACAATCTAGTACCCTCGTTTTGACAGACCCCTTGAACCAAAAAATGGAACACTAAACCATAAGATGAGAAAACCTTTCTTTCCCTATAGATTGGGTCATAGATACACCAAAAGCCCCCATCCCAAGATCCATCACTTCTACTCAAATAAAAGAATCTGCATCCTCTGCAATCATCTCTTTCCCACAAAGATCTCTATCAAGAAACAACTCATCAATTTCTTCTTCGTCTTCTACCTCATCTTTCTGTTTGCATCCCTCACTCCACTCTTTAGCAAATTCTTTTGGTCATGTTCCTTTTGCAGTACAATGTTTAGATTGTGGAAAATTGGTCACTCTATCTACTCTTTCTACATTCAAAGAAGATGATCAATCACAGTTCGAACATGCCAACCACAAACCATGAACAAACCTTCCACCCCCACATACTATTGCAAGGGAACCCTGTCCACATCCACAGTGTTCTGAATTTCCTTTCCCTCATGAACCACATGTTCTTGTTGTACATATGAATCCTTGTACAGAAATTGACAAGAGATGCCAAGTCAATATCCCTGAAGATCTTAAAAGACCATCTACTCCTGAAATCAAAAAAATTATTTCTTTAATGGTGGGCTGCAACAAATACAGAGTGAAATCCGATTGGAAGAAAGATATGCTAAATTGGCATCTCTTCACCCATCCAAATGTAGAAGCTTGTGCTAAAAAAATTTCATATGAAGAAAAGGTGAATCTATCCAAAGAATGGAAGGATTTTATGGATAAAAAAGATATGTTTATCTCTTTCTATGAATGGAAGATTCAAAGAACATTTTCTATTCCAAGAAATTGCCATAAAAAGGTCTTAAAGCCACATACAACAAGACTAACTTGTTGTCCTGTCGAGACACTTTCTATCCCAGATCTTGGAAAAGAAATAGGTAAACTTAAAAAGTTTATCAAAGAACAGGAAAGCAAGACAAAACAGAAAGAAGAACAAGTTGTCCAGATCTAACACCAAAATTTTCATATCCTTATTGATCTAAAAATTCAAGGAAGACCTTTCCATTTGAAAACATTGTTAGATACAGGATCTGATCTTAATCTTTTAAATAAAGATATAATTCCTGTGACTTTCTGGCAAAAGACTCAAGCAAGTGTTGTTGGACTCGGAAATATCCCAACAAAAATATATTTTCAGGTCCCTGAAGCTATCCTTTGCTTCAAAAATTACTGCCTGCATTTAAAATTCCTGCTAGCAGATATCCCTATAGCCTGCATTCTAGGAACACCTTTCCTTGAAGCCGTTGAACCTCATGGATATACTATGATAGAAGATAATAGGCCTTAATATTTTATCAGCATTCCTTCTAGAAATAACAAGGTCATTATAAAACTGCCTTTTGTTTCTACTCCCAGAACTTCAAATATGGTACAAACCATAAGGAATAAAATCTTCAAGATTGAAGAATTAAAGGAATATCAAGATGGGATTAGGATAAAAGAACAATTGATCCAAAACCTAATACAACAAAAAATTATTCTACTAAAGCAAGAATTTATTGACCAAGTGTGCTCAGAAAATCCTACAGCCTTTTGGAAGAAGAAGAAACATGAAGTTTCTCTTCCATACAAAGAAGACTATCAAGGAAAACCTTGCAAAAGTAGAGCCATTCCTATGAATGTTGAATATCAGAGACTGTGTGCAGAAGAAATAAAGGGTCTCCTCAAAAAAGAACTAATCAGAGAATCTACTAGTCCTTGGAATTGCTATGGGTTTTATGTGAACAAACATTCTGAGAAAGTAAGAGGCATTCCCAGACTAGTTGTAAATTACAAGCCTTTGAACAAAGTCCTGGATGATGACACATACCCTATACCAAACAAAACCAGTTTGGTTACAAGAATTTTTGGTGCAAAGATATTTTCAAAATTTGATCTAAAATCAGGTTTCTGGCAAGTAGCTATTAAAGAAGAAGATGAATTTAAAACAACCTTCAATGTTCCAGCAGGACACTATGAATGGAACATCATGCCATTCGGTTTAAAGAATGCACCATCAAAATTTCAAAGGGTTATGGATGACACTTTGAAGCCCTACTTTGACTGGCTCATTGTATATATTGATGACATACTTGTGTTTTCATCCTCTGTAGATGAACATTTTAAACATTAGAAGAAATTTCTACAGATAGTTAAGCAAGCAAGCCTCGTATTTTCCAAGAAAAAACTAGAATTATTCAAAATAGAGATTAAATATCTAGGCCATACAATAAGAAATGGGGAACTTACTCTATAGACACATGCTGTAGAATTTGCTGACAAATCTCCCGACAAAATAACTGATAAAACTCAGTTACAAAGGTTCTTGGGTAGTCTAAACTACATTAGTCATTTTTATAAAAGCTATGCCCAAGATAGGAAAATACTAAATGACAGGTTGAAAAAGGATCCCAGTCCTTGGACATAAGCACATTCTCAGGCAATCAGAAACATAAAAGACAAGGCCAAAAATCTTCCTATACTATACATTTCTGATGACGATCTTCCCAAAATAGTTGAAACAGATGCTAGTAACATTGGTTGGGGAGTAGTTCTTAAACAGGTCAGAAATGAAGGAAATAAGAAAAAAGAAGAAATTATTCAGTTTGCCTCTGGTCTCTGGCAAGCAGCAGAGAAAAATTATTCATCTTTAGATAAAGAAATTAAAGCAACATTAAATGTTATCCAGAAATTTGAAATTTATCTCATTTACAAAAAGTTTCTTTTAAGAACTGATGTTGCTGCTATGAATAAGGTCTTGAATAAAGACATAAAATCTCCTAGTGACACCAAATTTGCTAGATGGCGAGATTTATTCAATAATTTTGATTTCTCTGTTGAACATATTAAAGGCACTGATAATTCTATTCCATACTTTTTAAGCAGAGAACATCTACAGAACCTCTTCTTAATAATCCTTGTACAAGTCAGGAATGGTACAGAAATGCTGGTTAATATTCCTAACTCTTTAAAATGGGAAACTTATGAGTCTGAATGGAGACCTCACTGGGAACTCAGAAGTACAAAAATTTTATCTCAAACAACTCAGCATGCATATTCAAATTTAGTACCAGAGGTAAGGGGAAGAAGAATTCCAAATGCGCTAGCCCCTATAATTGCTAGATCCACTGAAAAGGCAGTAGAAGCACAAGAATCTCTAACATATACATTCCATGATATTGATCTCATCTGAGATATTAGGGACAATATGGGTAATAATCAACAATATTTCTGCCTAAATAGACCAAGATTATTATACCATTGGCCTGAAAGAAATCCAAACATAAATTTCCCAGAAACGGATTTCAATTATCCATCTTATAAAGAGCTGTGGTGGAATTTTATTCAGCAAGAAGAGTTTTTCACTTTGGTAAAATTCAGGAATGTCAATACAACCACTTTGGGAAGACCACCTCTTTGGCTTGCAGACTGGTGGAAATATTTTGGTTTAAACAAAGGAGCAATTGATCCAAGATTTCTAAATTCCATATCTTCTTTACAATCAATCCAAAATCTTTTTGAAATTGGACCAAACAAAGGAGAACTATTATGCCTTTTTATATTAAATCATTTCCAATAGGTAGTAAAGGTAAAAACCATTGTTCAAATTCTGAATGGCCAACCATTCATTGCAAGAAAGATATATATCAAATCATGGGATACGTTAAATGACGCAGACCGTCACCCTCTACCTCGACAAAGGCCTCTGCACTGACCTCCCGGTCTTAAGGATTGTTCAAATTTTACCCTCTAGCCGGAGTGGATCCTTCGATTCTCCACTGGAATCTCTATTTAAATTGACCCACAGATCTTTTCTGCTGCTCGCAGCCTCTAGGCCCGATCACTGTTCTCTTCACGACAGAAAAAATAGAATTTCAGGTTTCAGGGTTTTCAAAATCCCGATGTCACAACTTTGTTTTTTCGTTTCCTAATCTCTGCTATCCCGATATGCTCTAACTTTAGTTAGCCCTCTGGGCTAGGCTCGTGGTCCACACGACCTCACCTTATATGAACACAGTCCTATCTCGTTCAGGATTTCGGGCGTTCAGATGTCGAGATGTATTTGACCCCTTGTCCTCAGGATCCCTGATCCTCCGAATCCCAATATGATGTCAACTAGGAACCCCTTCCGTCATAAACACGATCAACGGTCTCGATCGTCTATTAAACCAATGTCTCCGAATTTCCCTCGGGACTTTCGATCTCTCAAGTTCCGATTTTCTGATATGATGACAGTTGGCCCCCTCCCGATGGAGCTTTCCAACTTATCGGGATTTTGGATTTCGCAATTTCGAAATGTGGATGTTTCCTATCTTCAGGATCCACGAAATGTCGAACCCCGACTTCTTGGAATTTCGCCACGCATCCCAAATGGATGGACGGTTCGGATCAAACCTCGGACATCGCCAAATGCAAAATCAAACCACTCACTTATGTGAGTCCCGATGCTCGAATCTCTGATTTGGATGATCACGCGACACACGTTCTTCCTTAGATCCATAGCTGTGATCCTTTCGCTGCTTCGGGAATCAAAAGGTCTCAGACTCTTGGTCTCTAGACTTCCGAGATGCCGATGGCTCTCGATTCCTACCACGTTTCCCAACAGATGGACAGTTCTAATTTTATCGGGGTTTTCACTGTGGATTTACCTGATCTCTTGTCCATAGGACTTCCGATATCCCGAACTCTGACACCTCGATATCCCGAAACCTTTTGGGACCTTCGTTCAACTTGAGAGGGTTTAAACCCCATGCAACTCTTGTCAGATTGGATGGTTGATGGGTAACTAGGTGAGGATCCAACGGCTCATGATCTCTTGAGCTTGAAACTCTAGACATAGTCGTAACCTTCTTGCTTCTCTATCAGATCGGACGACTGGCGGGATTTCGCTAATCCTCTACAAATAATTTTGGCCATTCGTCTCTTCCCTTCGATGACTTAGCAACTTCGAATCCTTTGGAGGTCTTCCACTACTTCCAGCCCCTCAAGAACCTCCTGCACACACCCCTTGCGGAAAACCTTCAATTTCTTCAGTACTGAATTTCTTCAACTCCACGCACTCCTTGCAGCGACAAATCCTTCTGTAGCTTTTCAGGTTTCAAACCCTAGATTCAAGCTTGGTCTGTGCACACATTGCACTACTCCTGTGCCTAACTTCACCTTTGAGGAAAATGAGAACAAAAGCTATCCTGTCTGAGAATCCCAAAGATAAATCTCTGAGTCCTTTGTCAACATACACCTTGCGGACTATTCAACTACACTCCTTGCAGGAATCCTTACTTAGACAAAGAAACAATTGAAACTCATTTCCATTTACCCTTTCCTTTCTCAGATTTCAGACATTTAATAAGAAATCACTCATACATAGCATAAAAGCAATTGCATGAAAGGAAGAGTAAAACCATGAACATACCATTCAACATACACATACAAGAAACAATTACAACACCATGAATCTGAATTAAAGACTTCTTCTATTAACTCAAATCTTTGTACATGGGTGTTTTCTCAAACATAGTTTCTTTTTTCTCAGCTCTGTGTGCTCTTCTCCTGGTAATGTTCTTCCCTACTCTGCTCTCAAATGGCATCCTCCTTCTATGTTATAATTCACAATGAGGGTGTCTATATTCTGTTTTCCCTCTCTCATTCTAAACTGTCTCATCTATGCATTAAAGCTACCTACTAACATAAATGCCTTCTTAGTCCTTTAGACGAGAGCGGGTCGCTCAAGGTCTGATTACAATCTATTAGTACGCCTCTCCTTAACTATCACATTTAAGTTTGGCGCATCCAATCTTCAAAAGTTTTTAAACAATTTATGATGTGCTCAAAATGTGTTGCGATTGCCCCACGCTCGCTTGACATTGGCGATGCTCCTGCATCATACTCCCTTGCTTGAAAATTCTTCATGGGCTCCTATCCATGAGCTCTCACACGTTCTGCCCATGCTTCTGAATCTCTGCTTCATTTTCCCAGCTGGAATCTTCAACTGGATGTCCTTTCCATGACCAAGTATTCAAAGTATTCCCTTCGTCTGGTCTTCTTGCCGACCCTTTTGTCCAATATGCACTCCATTTGCGGCTTTTCTGCAACTGGCATATGATTTTGCCACTGAACCTCTGACTGTTCATCATTTGTTCCTACTTCCTCAGCTTTGTATGGGTACAAATCTGAGACATTGAATATCAGACAAATTCCAATCCCATCGGGTAATTCAATCTCATAAGCATTTTCCCCAAATTTCTTCGAGATCTTACATGGTCCGATCTTCTTCATCTTCAGTTTATTATATGTTCCCTTCGGGAACCTTTCCTTTCTTAGATGTGCCAGAATCAAATCACCCACTTCAAACTGAAGTTGTCTCCTATGTTGATCTTCTCTTCGCTTATACTCCTGGCTTGAATTATGTAAACGCTCCTTCACCTGGATGTGAAGTTCCTTCATCGCCTCTGCGAAATCTTCTGCACTAGCACTCCTAGTCGTAGTCTGTTCTGAATCCCTCAACTCAGAAATTCCTCTCGGCTGCATGCCATAAACAATGTAAAACGAACTCTGCCTTGTACCTCTGTTGATTGAATCATTATAAGCAAACTCTACCTATGGTAATATGTTGTCCCACTGACTGTGGTGTTCTGTCACCAGGCTCCTCAGCAAGTCTCCCAAACTTCTGTTTACGACTTTTGTCTGTCCATCCGTATGAGGATGATAAGATGAACTGAATGATAAATTTGTTCCCAGCTTCTTCCATAAGGTTCTCCATAAGTTTCCCACGAACTTAGTGTCTCGATCCGAAACTATGCTCCTTGGTAAGACGTGAAGTCGAATGACTTCTTTGAAAAACAGATTCGCAATGTGAGTTGCGTCATTGGTTTTCTGACATGGAATGAAGTGTGCCATCTTGGAAAACCTATCCACCACCACAAAGATTGAGTCAAATCCTCTTTGTGTTCTTGGCAAACCCGATATAAAATCCATGTTGATTGCATCCCACGGCCTCTCAAGTATGGGCAATGGTTGATAAAATCCTGCATTCTGTATCTTTCCTTTCGAATGCTGACAAATTCTGCATTTATCTACAAATCTTTTGACATCGACTCGCATTCCTGGCCAAAAATATGACTCATTCAGCTTTGCGAACGTTTTTTCATGACCAAAATGTCTGATTAATCCTCCACTATGTTTATCCTTCAACAAAGTCTCCCTCATAGAGCATTTTGGAATACAGAGTTGATTACCCTTAAATAGTAATCCTTCTTGGATCATGTATTCTGTCCATTGACTTCTGTTTCCAAGAATTGGATTCTCATCTACTTCATACACCTCTTTAAAATCTGGATCATCCTTTTACATGTCCCTGAGGTCATCAAAACCCAATGTTTTGACTTTGAACTACTGCAATAGCAAAGACTTCCTACTCAAAGAATAAGCAACTTTGTTAGCAGTTCCAGAAATGTGTTTAATCACAAAAGTGAAAATTTTCATATATTCAACCCATTTAACATGTCTCTGATTCAACTTTTCCTGTTGAGTCACAAACTACAGTGCATGATTGTCACTGTATAAGACAAACTCTTTGGGAATCAAGTAATGCCTCCATTTCTTCAATTCCTGGATCATAGCATAGAACTCCTTGTCATATGTGGAGTACTTCACCTTTGCTTCATTCAGCTTCTCGCTGAAGTATGCTATCGGCCTGTCCTCTTGACTCAGGACCGCCCCTATTGCAAATCCACTTGCATCGCGTTTCACCTGAAATATCCTTTTGAAATATGGTAACACCAGAATTGGTTGCTCCGTGATCTTCCTCTTCAACAGGTTAAAACTCTTCTTAGCCTCTACTGTCCAGTGAAAAGACTTGTGTCTTTTCTTCACTGTATCCATCATCAGTGCACTAATTCCACTGAAATTCCTGATGAACTTTCGGTAGAAACTAGCTAATCTGTGAAAACTTCTCACCTCAAATATACTCTTCAGTGATGGTCAATTCTTGATTACTTCCACCTTATCTGGATCCATCCTCAACTCATCTGCAGAAATAACAAATCCCAAGTAAATGAGCTATGTCTTCATGAATGAGGATTTCCTCATGTTTATCAACATCTTCTCTTGCTATAATCTCTTCATCACAGTAGCCAAGTGTTTCAGATGCTCTGCCTTTGTTTTACTGAAAATCAGTATGTCATCCAGATACACAATGGCAAATTTCCCGATGAATTCCTTCAGGACTTCGTTCATCAACCTCATGAAGGTACTTGGTGTGTTTGTTAAACCAAATGGCATAACAAGCCATTCATACAACCCTTCGTTAGTCTTGAAGGTTTTTTTCCATTCATCACCTTCCCTCATACGAATCTGGTGATATCCACTTTTTAAATCAATCTTTGAAAAAACATTTGCTCGACTTAAGAAATCCATCAGATCATCCATCCTTGGCAATGGAAATCTATACCTTATGGTTATCTTGTTAATTGCTCTTGAATCAATACACATCCTCCAACCTCCGTCTTTCTTTGGACTGAGTACTGTTGGAACAACACATGGGCTCAAGCTTTCTCTAACCAACCCGTTGTCCAACAAATCCTGGAATTGTCTTTTGACCTCTTCATTCTCTTGCGGCATTAGTCTGTACATGGATTTATTTGGAAAACTGGCTCCAGGTATGAGATCAATATGGTGACTCACACTTCTGATTGGTGGCAATGAACTAGGTAGTTCGTCCACTACTATGTCAGCGAACTCTTCCAATAGTTTTTGAACTTCTTCTGGTAAATCGTCCACTCTTGTGTTGGTCAAAACAATTCTCGGTTTCCTGACCACAGTGAACTTCAGTTCCTCCTTCTTCTTGACCTCTGTAAGAAGTTCCTTCCCACTCATGAGAAGTACAATGTTACTTACTTCAGGTTTCACTTCCTTATCTTTGATTGGAAGCAACATATGAGTTCTCCCATTCTTTTCTAGGGTGTATGTGTTCATCCTCCCATCATGAATCACATTTCTATCATATTGCCACGATCTACCCATCAATAAATGACAAACATCCATAGGAATAACATCACAGAGTATCTTATCATTATATCCTCCTATCTTAAATTCAATTAAACATTGTTTAGTGACATTTACCTGATGTCCCTTTTGTAGCCATGAAACTCTATATGGACTTGGATGTTCAATCGTCTCCAGCTCCAACTTTTCCACCATCTCCGTTGAAATGATATTATTTGTGCTACCACTGTCCACAATGACCTTGCATACCCTGTCCTTGGTCTTGCAAGCAGTCTGAAAAAGTATGTTTCTCTGTACTGAACTCTCCACCTCCTTCTCTGGTGTCAAAATAACTTTTTGCATCATCAGCGATCTTCCGCCTTCAACATCCTCTACCTCAACATTATGCCTTTGTGCTTCGTCGATGTGAGTCTCTCCACCCTCTTTCTTTTTATATGGACATTCATAAGATTTGTGTCCATTCTTTCCACACGTGAAGCATTTTATCACTCCACCTCTTCCTCTTCCTCTACCTATAGTACGAGGAAAAGTATTATTATCAGCATAATCTCCTCTTTGTCCAGTATGCTGCCCTCTCTGTTCAGCATATTGTCCTTATTATGAGGTTCCACCTCTTTCAGTTCGAGCATGAGGTTTCTTCCAGTCCTCTTTGGGTTTCTGATTTTTATATTGGATAACTGATTTGCCCCTGTCTTGAATTCTTCCTCAGCCTCTTTGACCCTGCTTTCAGCCCAGCTTCTCTTCAGCCTTTAGAGCCATCTAATAAGCATCTTCCACCATTCGGATGGTTACCATGCTCATCTCATCCTGAATGTCATATCTCAGGCCATTCAGGTATCTGGAAACTTTTTCATCATCGCTTTCCCAATGATCTGCCCTAATGTTCAGCCTCTAGAATTATTCAGTGTATTCTTTCACTATCATCAGCTTCTGTCTCGGGTTCTGCATCCTCATGAATAGAGTAATCTGGTAATCCCTGGGAATGAATTTTGCCTTCATCTTCGTGATCATTTTGTCCCAGCTTTTGATCTATTGCTTTCCCTTGCAGCATCTGTCAGCTTGTAGTTCATCCCACCACAATGCTGCATGTCCCTTCAATCTTGTGACGGCATGTCTAACTTTCTTGTCTTCCTCGACATCTTCTTAGTCGAAATAAGTGTCCAGAGATTTAATCCAATCTAGAATCTCTTCAGCATCTAGGTTTCCCTCATAAACTGGGATGTCCATTTTCGCTCTTGCACCCATTCTTGCAATAGCTCTAATCAACCGTTCATTTGCTGCAACTTCTTCTTCATGTTCAGCCTCAATTTCACTTTCAGAATCACTAAGATCCCCAGCACTGACTATGCGTCTCTGTGTTGTCTCAATGTCTTCAAGTCCTATCTTGTTTGTGATTTTGGGCTTTCGGATGTTAAGATGTATTTGATCCCTTGTCCTCAGGATCCCCGATCCTCCGAATCCCGATATGACGTCAACTAGGAACCCCTTCCACCGTAAAAATGATTAACGGTCATGATCGTCTACTAAACCAACGACTCTGGATATCCCTCGGAACTTCAGGGTTTCAAATACCGAAAGGCATTTGTCCTCGGGACTTCCGATCTCTCGAGTTCCGATTTTCCGATATGATCACAGTTGGCCCCCTCCCGATGGAGCTTTCCAACTTATCGGGATTTTGGATTTCGCAATTTCGAAATGTGGGTGTTTCCTGCTTCAGGATCCACGAAACGTCGAACCCCAAATTCTTGGATTTTTGCCACACATCCCAAATGGATGGACGGTTTGGATCAAACCTCAGACTTCGCCAAAAGAAAAATCAAACTGCTCACTTATGTGAGTCCCGATGCCTGAATCTCTGATTTGGATGATCACGCGACACGCATCCTTCCTTAGATCCATGGCTGTGATCCTTTCGCTACTTCGAGACTCAAAAGGTATCAGACTGTTGGTCTCTAGACTTCTGAGATGTTGATGGCTCTCGATTCTTGCCACATGTCCCAACAGATGGACGGTTCTGATTTACCTGATCTCTTGTCCACAGGACTTCTGATATCCCGAACTCCGACACCTCGATATCCCGACACCTTTCGGGACCTTCGTTCAACTTGAGAGGGTTTAAACCCCGTGCAACTCCTGTCAGATCAGACGGCTGATGGGTAACTAGGTGAGGATCCAACGACTCACGATCTCCTGATCTTGAAACTCTGGACATAGTCGTAACCTACTTGCTTCTCTATCAGATCGGATGGTTGGCGGGATTTCGCTAATCCTCTACAAATAATTTTGGTCGTTTGTCTCTTCCCTTCAATGACTTAGCAGGTTCGAATCCTTCGGAGGTCTTCCGTGACTTCCAGCCCCTCAAGAACCTCCTGCATGCACTCCTTGTGGCAAACCTTCAATTTCTTCAGTAGTGAATTTCTTCAACTCCACGCACTCCTTGCAGCGACAAATCCTTCAGTAGATTTTCAGGTTTCAAACCCTGGATTCAAGCTTGGTCTGTGCACACATTGCATGACTCATGTGCCTAACTGCACCTTTAACGAAAGTGAGAACAAAAGATATCCTGTTTGAGAATCCTAGAGACAAATCTCTGAGTCATTTCTCAACGTACACCTTGCGGACTATTCAACTGCACTCCTTGTAGGAATCCTTACTCAGACAGAGAAACAATTGAAATTCATTTCCATTTACCCTTTCCTTTCTCAGATTTTAGACATTTAACAAGAAATGACTCATACATAGCATAAAATAAATTGCATGACAGGAAGAGTAAAACCATGAACATACCATTCATCATACACATACAAGAAACAATTACAACACCATGAATCTGAATTAAAGACTTCTTCTATTAACTCAAATCTTTGTACATGGGTGTTTTCTCAAACATAGTTTCTTTTTTCTTAGCTCCATGTGCTCTTCTCCTGGTAATGTTCTTCCTTACTCTGCTCTCAAATGGCATCGTCCTTCTATGTTACAATTCACAATGAGGGTGTCTATATTCCATTTTCCCTCTCTCATTCTAAACTGTCTAATCTATGCATTAAAGCTACCTACTAACATAAATGCCTTCTTAGTCCTTCAGATGAGAGCGGGTCGCTCAAGGTCTGATTACAATCTATTAGTATGCCTCTCCTTAACTATCACATTTAAGTTTGGCGCATCCAATCTTCAAAAGTTTTTAAACAATTTATCATTTGCTCAAAATGTGTTGCGGTTGCCCCACGCTCGCTTGATGTTGGCAATGCTCCTGCATCATTAAATTATCCTCAAAGATTCTCAACCCATATTGAAAATAATTAAAAATGGATAGAGTCTTACTGGCCGACCATGGTGTCAGTCGGTTTCCATGGGTTGACGATACCAACCTCCACAGTGTAATCCATGTCTATTCGTGTCTAAATGGCCGACAATGGAGCCATTTGGGTTTAGTGGGTTGTCGTAACCAATATCCACTTTGTAATAATGAGTACCTTAGTGTAATAATAGGTATCTTGGAAACTTGGAGCACTTCTCCAACTTCTGGCGTCATTTGACCCTCCTTTTCAAGATTCCTCTATACGTGTCATCTTATGTTTGTCTTCTGGTCAGGGAATCTTGCACGACTACCCTGTCAGATCTACTATTGGATTTACTTTTCCTTAGTGGATAATAAAGGCTTTGATTTGGTTGGAAGAATCTTACACGATTACTACCGTCAAATCTATAAAGCAGATTTAGTGGAAGACATGTAGGGTCCGAAGTCATGTCGAGTCTCTTCATCAAAATGATTCCTTCCTCCAGAAATTTGTATATAAGGAGATGAGGAGCTCATTCTCGGGGAGGATTTTTTTGGATTTCAAGTCTTTGAGTCTATAGGTTGTCCAAGTCTTTCTAAATCTCCCTTTTGTCTGAGCTTTTGATTCATTCTGTGTGTATGCAATTCTGCATAAGTCTGTAAGTGTGTTGTGTGAGCGAGTAAGAGAATTTTGCTCTGAGCATCCTGCTCATTATCGTATACCCTGGAATTAGAGCTTCAAGCTCTCGTTTATTAATATCAATACGTTTGCAAGCGTATTATGTTCTCTGAATATTGTCTCTTTATTGTGCGTATGTTATGATTCTTGTTTCTACTTGCTTGCAATTGCAATCTGTGTTCCTTGAATGATTATGTGCCGAAGTTCTCTCGAGAAGATAGATAAATTTCTCTCACCTTGGAGATAAGGTTCTCGAAAGGTAGTTGTGCTGAGGTTCTCTTAGGTCCTGAATAGCACCCATAGTAAGTCCCACTAGGCAGGTGGTCGCTAAGGGCAGTTTTAGGTGTTGGGCTATTCGAAGGTTCACTAGGAGTTACTGGAAGATTCACATAAGGACAGAGGTGGGGTTCGCATAAGGATATGCATGGGGTTCACTAGGAGAGCTGGATTGGTTCTGCAGAGAGTAGCAAGAAGTAGAAGGTCAAGTAGTAGAAGGAGACAGACGCATGAGACAAGCAATAATCTTCAAGATTCATTCTCCATTGGAGAAAGCCTCTGATTTTACAAATGGTATTAGGGTTCTCATAAGGATCTACTTGGGGTTCGCTAGGAGAGTTGGATTGGTTCTGTAGAGAGTAGCAAGAAGCAAAAGGTCAAGTAGCAGAAGGAGACAGATGCATGAGACAAGCAACAATCTTCAAGCTTCATTCTCTGTCGGAGGTAGCCTCTGATTTTACAAATGGTATCAGAGCCATGAATCCATTTTCATGACGGGTATGATAACAGATCTCTCTCTCTGTTAAGTTTATTTTAGCATTGTTGTGTGATAAAGTGTGTTAATAAAAGAATCCAGAGCTGTATCAAGAGTCTCGGGCCTTTGAAAGACAAGGTTTCCACTCTTGCGACTCTCTTTGAAGCCGTGTCAGAAGTCTCAAGCCTTTGAAAGAGAAGGTTTCCACTTCTGCGACTTCCTGAAAGAGTTACTAGTATCTGCCTGAGCAGTCGGCCAGGAGCCTATCTGAAATCTTCTCTCTCCGGAGTAGAGGACTAAGATTAAACACCCTGCTTTTCTGTGCAGTTATAGTATTCTCTCCTAAATAACAAATGGACTCTTCTTCAGTCTGTTTTAGATCTATACATAATTATGTAGAAAGTTCTGCATCTACTTCTGAGTCTCAGCTATGTTTGATGATTCATTATATGCCTACAATAGAGACTCTAGATCCAAGACTACAAGACATTTATAAAGGCATGAGACCCCCTGGAACACCAAAGTATGGGTTGGGATACATTGAGCAGTGTGATCAGGTTATTCCTGATTGCAGATTTTCAAACCCTTTACCTAAAAATATGCAAAGTCCTTCAATATATGAAATACACAAATTTCATTATGTAATAAAAGGGTGTCCTAAGGGATCCATCAAAGAAGCTTGGATCAAAAAGATGTTAAACTGGGATTTGTTTACAAATCCTGAAACAAATGACTTCAATATTTCTACATCTAATGAAGAGAAAGCAAAACTGTCAAAAAATTGGTAGACTTATATCTCAGAAAATAACACTTGGATTTCCTTCTATGAATGGAGGAAATTAGATCAGAAGATTTAAGTCCAGATGATGGAAGGAGGTTATGAAACACCTCCAAAACACAAAGGGAAAATTCTAGAAGGACAGACTGTTGAATCAAATTCGAATGTCCTCCCATTCAAGGGCATTGTCCTTGAAGATAACAACAGATAAGTAAAAGCAGTACCTCTACTGCTTTCTGATGAAGTCACCCAACTGACGGGTGTTGACAGAAGAGTCTAGTCTTTAGCAGAACAATTGAACTGGAAAAACATTGCCTTAAGAGGTATGGCCACTTACACATTTGTGACAAATGATTATGCTAGACATGGACAAATCAGAGATCTACAAGCCCCCACAAATACTATAGTCCACTCTGTGAATGAAATTCAAGACAAAGTCACGAATGCCAAAGAAAAATTGGATTCTTCTCTAACAGAGATATCTTCTAAATCTAGAGAATCCAAAAGAAATCATGAGGAGCTAATGAAAGGATTAGGAGAAGCTTTCTCTAATATGGGAAAGTCATTATTAGAAATCAAACAGAAGGATAGTGTCCCTGACAAACCTATTCCTGACCCTTATATCCTTCCAAATCATCCAATATCAATTTTGTCTCCTATGTATAAACCTTCTGAGACAAAAATAGAAAAGAAATTTCCTCATCATTTCCCTCCCGAAAAGGATACACCAGAATATTCCTCTTCAAAAGAAAACCTTTCACTAGTATCCATTCAAAATCATGCTTATGAAAATCTCCCTCACCATGTGAGAAGAGCTCTAGCACCAGACCTCTTGGGAAAAGGGAAATTACCTGAAATCCAAACATTTTCAGAAGATTGGTTCCAAGAATGGAACATTGATAGTCTATCTGTTGGACAGATCAGACATATGATTGATAGAATGTATGTTTCATACAAGGTTATGTGTATGAAAGGTAAATAAGAAGTTGAAGCATGCAAGTCAATTATCCAGTGCTTTATTGGAACTTTGAGAAAATGGTGGGAAGTAATTTCTTCTCCAATTATGATTGCAAAAATGGAGGCAAAAGTTCTCAGAGATGAACAGGGAGATATAGTTTACCACATTGATGGGACTCCTCACAACAACATGATAGGAGCCCTTACTACTGCAATTCTTGAACGTTGGTGTGGTACTGAAGCTGAGTTAGCAGATAAACGTGAGCTAATCCTTATGAATATGAAATGAAGAAAGATGTCTAAATATGAAGAATTTCATAAGGATTGGACTCAAAGAATTTTTGAGGTTCAAGACAGTCAGAACCTTCTCTGGAAACAAGTTTACTTAGCAACAATACCTAGTAAATTTGTTGAGTATCTGAAGATGTAGGAAGTCTTCAAACTTCCTTATGAGATGTACACATGGGGAGAGATTTATTCTCTCATTACTAAAGCCTTACTAGGGTTGTGTGTAAATATGAAAGTTCACAACTCTGTAAATAAGTTATCTCATTTGCTTGATAGAAAATCAATTTGTGAGAAGTATGGTTTATATATTTCAGGCCCTATAAAAAGAAAGAGAAAAAAGAAAAAAGAATTCAAAGAAAAGAAAAAATAAAGGTACAAGTACAGATACAGACCCAAAACACATTACTATGAGCCTAATGATATTAAATTGAGATCTCACTCCCATCAGGCTAGAAAACAAGTACAGTGTTGGATTTGTGGAAAAGTTGGACACATTGCACATAACTGTCCAGAGAACAAGGCATCTACGATGTCAAAAGGTAAATATTCTGAACATAAAGCCAAAGAAGCCCAGGCTAGTAAACAATTAGCCTTAAGATTACACTGCAACAGATGTGGGGCAAATAATCATGAAACAAACCAGTGCCCACACAATCCTTTCCCAAAAAGAGAAGAAGTACATCTGTTGCAACAAGGATGTTGTTCAGAATCTACTAGTGCTTCTGAGTTTGACTGTAGCTCAGAAGAAGAATTTTCGATGAATCGGGATTGCAGTTGTAAAAATCCTAATTTTTGCTCCTGTCAAGATAGTTCAGAAAGTTCAGAGTCTAAATCAGAACCAGATCTTTGACAAAAGATAAAAATTTGCATGTTTAGTAATGTGGGAGACCAAGAAGCACATATGTTGGCACAAATCAAGGCCTTACCAGAAGGTGATATGAAGAATTCACTTCTTGAAACATTTTTTAAAACAGTCAAAACAGAACAAAGGTCAAGGAATGTTGAATCCTCCAGAAAAAAACCTTTGTTTTTAGAATCTTTTGTTGATAAAAACACAAATTTTTTTATCAAATATAATAAAGAAGCAAAACTGCAGAATACTTCAGTAACAGATCTAGCCAGAGAAATGATTCTTTTGAGAAAAGAAGTTACTGAGTTAAAAGAAAAATTGAAAAAAATGGAAGAAGAGTCTGAATATAATTTCAAAATAGACTCTTGGGCAAGAAAAGAAATCAGAGAAATCAGGGATCAATTGGATTCCAGAACACCCCCTCTAAAGGATGCACCTTTTGAAAATCCAAAATCCTCAGCTCAACTCCAAGGGCTAACAACAATGAAGATCTTGCCCATTAGATTTCAGAAGTATCATGTAAAGATAAAGCTAGAAATCAATTCTGAAATCTTTCATTTGAATGCATTATTAGATACAGGCTCGGATATGAATTTAGTGCATAAAGATTTGATTCCCCATAAATACTGGTTTCCTAGTAGCTACTCTGTCTGGGGAATATATCTACAGATATGGATTTCGAAATTCCCAAACAAATTCTATTGTTTGATGAATATGCACTAGGAATGAAATTCTTATTAGTAGAATTACTAGTCGACTGCATCCTAGGAACTCCATTCCTATATGCAGTAGAGTCACATGGATCTTCTCAAACTTCCAAAGGTAATCCTGGATATTTTATCACCTTACCAAGTATTAATGGCCATCCACCAAAGAAGAAAACTTTGGCCTTTATTTCTAAGTCACATGCTCAAGTTGCTTACTGTTCAAAGAGTATGGTAATAATATATACTTGGGATGACTATAGAAATTCTCCAACCACTGAATACCTGGATGATAACACTAGCTGGGAAATATATTGTGAAAATTGGGTGCCTCAATGGCAGCTGAGATGTTCTAAAGGAGTAGAGTTTGGTTTACCAGGATTTTCAACAAATACCAGCATTCATGTTATTCCTCCACAATATGTGATAGGCCAGATGCATCAGGAATCCACTATTGCAGCCAGGCAAAAGTTGGTAGAAATGGGAGATTTAACTAGGATCAGATATGCAAACAGAAACTGGTTTTGTCAACAAACACAAACATGGATCCAAACTCCAGCATGGAACTTTTTTCAGATCAACAGGATGAGAGATTTATAGTCATGGCCACAACAGGATCCAAATCAAACATTATTTCAAATAAATTATTTTCAATATAAAGCAACGTGGGATAATGTTTGTTTATGGACTGACATGTACAGGTACTATTACTGCATGATCAAGTTTTCAGTTCAGTTCTCTTCATTTCCTGAACCAGACTGGCTCTTAGATTGGTGGAAAAATTTTGTCTTGAATTCCAGTGCTATACATCCGGATGTAATTGACACTTCCATAATGTTTCTCTTCCCTCACAGAAATTTCCCAAATATTGTTTATAATCTCGAGCAGATTTCTGAAAATGATTACAAAATGCTTTTTGTCAGAGAAAGGCATCCATGGGTCATTAGGACACGGTATGTCCTACAACAAGATGAAGATAACAATGAGGATCCTGAAATGTACCGTGAAATCTACACCCAACACTGGGATCCAGATCGCCTTCGACATTTTCATGATCAACCAGTGGAATAATGATGCATGTCTCACTGGCCGACAAACGGTGCCCGTCGGTTTCTGTGGGTTGACGATACCAACCTCCACAATGTACTACATGTATATTCATGTCTAAATGGCCGAAAGTGGCTCCATTCGGGTTTAGTGGGTTAACATAACCAATATCCACTTTGTAATAAATTAATAATGGGCATCTTGGAAACTTGGAGCACTTCTCCAACTTTTGGCGTGGTTTGACCCGCATTTCCAAGATTCCTTTCTACATGTCATATTTAGTATGTTTTCTGGTTGGGGAATCTTGCATGACTACCCCATCAGATCTGTAATAGGATTTACTTTTCCTTAGTGGAGAATAAAGGCTTTGATTTGGTCGAAAGAATCTTACATGATTACTACCGCCAAATCTATAAAGCAGATTTAGTGGAAGACATGTAGGGTCCGAAGTCATGTCGAGTCTCTTCATCAAAATGATTCCTTCCTCCACAAATTTGTATATAAGGAGATGAGGAGCTCATTCTCGGGGAGGATTTTTTTGGAGTTCAAGTCTTTGAGTCTGTAAGTTGTCCGAGTCTTTCTAAAGATCCCTTCTGTCTGAGCTTTTGAGTCATTCTGTGTGTATGCAATTCTGCATAAGTCTATAAGTGTGTTGTGTGAGCGAATAAGAGAATTATACTCTGAGCATCCTGCTCATTATTGTATACTGTGGCATCATAGCTTCAAGCTCTCTGTTATTAATATAAAGACTTCCGCAAGAGTATTATGCTCTCTGAATATTGCCTCTTTATTGTGCGTATGTTATGATTCTCATTTCTACTTGCTTGCAATTTCAATCTGTGTTCCTTGAATGATTCTGTGTCAAGGTTCTCTTAGGTCCTGAATAACACCCGTAGTAAGTCCCGCTAAGAAGGTGGCCGCTAAGGGCAGTTTTAGGTGTTGGGTTGTTCGAAGGTTCGCTAGGAGTTACTGGAAGGTTCATATAAGGCCAGAGGTGGGGTTCGCATAAGGATCTTCTTTGGGTTCACTAGGAGAGATGGATTGGTTCTACAGAGAGTAGCAAGAAGTAGAAGGTCAAGTAGAAGAAGGAGACAGACGCATGAGACAAGCAACAATCTTCAAGCTTCATTCTCCGTCGGAGGAAGCCTCTGATTTTAGAAATGTGGTATAATTTCAAATATATATAATTGGTCGATATCATAAGTTTAAAGAGTATATAGTTTAAGATTTTAATTTTTTTTATTTGTTTTATCATGTAATTAGGTAATTTAAAAAAAATAGAATTAGAATTAATGAAATTAATATTTTTACTATAAAAATGAATTCAACTCTCTCATAAATTATTATTTTTACTATAAAAATGAATTCAACTCTCTCATATCCCTATTACAATTAGAATGTACAATATTAACATTGAATATGGTGATTTCATCAATCCAAATGATTGTTGTACAAGGCAATCTAAAAAAAGTCATTTTCTTATCTCTTACACACTATTAAACAAAAGAAACTAAGCTATCAATCATTTAAGTCAATTAATATAACTATTTATATTAATTATTATGAAAGTATCTATATTTTTATTTTTAAAGTAAATTAGAGTATGTTTCTTCAAGTTGGTTGATAAAATCAATTAGCTATGTTATCATTTTTAATAGTGAGAAGAAGGGTATGTCGACTAAAAAATCTCTTTCATTTTTCAAATGCCCTAGCAGCCAAGACCATCTCGAGGCTCATTTGTGGCTAAGGTATTTGGGTACAAACTATAAAAGATAATTATATCAACACCATATCTATTGAATACTTACCCTTAACTCCTCCATTATATGGAAAGTCGCAATACATTCTTTCTCAATAATTGGAAAATGGCTAATTTGGAAGGTCAGAAAGGGGGGCAAGGTCCTAGTCAAGCTTGACCCATGGACTGGAAGTGGAAACAATTAGAGACTACATGTACCTCTCATCCACGATCTTATATCGAAAGGCTATTTTACCCTTCGGTGTATTGTAAGAGGCCAATCTTTAAACTCCAGGCACCCACGATGGCTCTCCTAGAGAGATTTGGAACTTAGTTTCATCTATGCTGACGGTTAGAACTCCTACATAGACAGACTAATGAAATGTGACATCTTTATCAATGAAGAGGAGGATGAACTCATGTGGTCTACAAATCCCTCAAGAGGATACATGATCCGGATTTATGTAGGAACACAATGAAATACATAAATACACATAAACGTAGAGATGCAGGGGAAATAAGACTTCATTTCATTAATAACAAATGACTAAAAAATGCTTACAGACAGAATGGAAATAAACTAGCTAGGGCGCTGGTAGCTTATCTTTGAGAAGAGATGTGCAGCTACTGGCCTCTCAACTGCATGTTACAATGAGTCTCGAAGGCCTATATATTACTGAGAAACAATGGAAGACCCTAAACATCCAAAAACCCAACCCTAGGAGATGAAATGCTAGAATATGGGCCCCGTTGGGGTAAATTGGTACATCGATTTCCCGGGGTCGTAACTTTGGCATACTATCTCTGTTTGACGCACATGATACATCATTAGAAATATCTATCCGAGGACTACACTGTTGATAGTGAATATTGAGTCTGAAACAAAATCATATTCGCCGGAGCATTCATGCCCAAAAAATGTCGTTTAGGGCCTCAAAATAGCTCCAGAAGTTCAGGACCCGAATAAATGCTAAAAATAGTAAATTGTGCTACAATTAAGGAAACTGAAAAACTGAAAGAAAAAATGGTGTGGGTCCAAGTGGAATAGGTGGGTGGCCACCGATATCCACCTGGATCATTCCTCCCCCCTTAGGAAGCAATGGTCCCCATTACGTTGAGTTCCTCCATGAGATGAGGAAACGTCTATTGAACTTGGTCCCTAGTGAGCCACTTGCCTTGGTGAAGGAGTTGGCCTGCTTTGACAACTCGATATAGGTGGATCCTTTGTTGGTGGATGTTATTGACCTGTGTGTCCATAATTCGATTAGTTGTGGCTTGTTCCATGCAATCTGGGTTTAACTCTGTTGGTGTGAGTTGTTCTGCCATGTCAGATGTGTCTAATAGAGGTGGAAAGTAGGGTCGAAGGTTGTCCACATTAAACACTTGGTACAGACCAAGGAAAGGTGGAATACCGATCTCAAAGGCATTTTCCCCTACAACCTTGGTGATGGTGTATGGCCCATATCGGAGTGGGCGAATCTTGTGGTAGGGTCTAGGGAGGCACTCCTTTTGCAAATGTAGCCACACTTTGTCGCTCACCTGGAAGTTGTGTGGCACACGATGTTGATCATGTCGTTGCTTGTACTTAGTATTGGCTCTGTCCAAGATGTCATGAACTTGTTGGTGGATGTGCTGAATGCGCTCAATGAATTTGTTTTCCTTGTTAGCCTCAGACTAGACATGGGCTGAATATGCCCGAGTAGCCGCAAATGGCATGGCTACATCAATGGGACACAGTGGCTGGAATCCCAAGCCCACTTGAAAGGGGTTATGGCTGGTTGAGCTATGGAGATCCCAGTTGTAGTCGTGTTGTACATAGGGGAGGCTCTCATCCCATGTGCGTGGATTCTTTGAGTTGTACATGTGCAGAATGTGTACAATCATCCGGTTGATGACCTCTGTCTGGCCATCAGTTTGCAGATGGAAAGTTGTGGACTTGGTGAGCTTGGTGTCCAGCATCAACTAGAGGTTGGACCAAAATGTACTGAGGAACCTGATGTCCCGATCTGAGATGATAGACTGTGGGATCCCAAAGTGTACCCACACTTGTTCAAAGAAGAGTTTAGCAGTGGCTTCTGCTGTGATATTCTTCTTGCAGGCCATCATCATGGACATCTTTGAGAATCGTTCGACGACCACAAAAACACAGTCATTGCCATGCTTAGTAGAAGGAAGGCCTGACATGTAATCCATAGAGATGGATTCCCAAGGTCGACTAGGCGTAGGAAGCGGAGTATAGAGGCCTTGATTCTTTATGGTCAGTTTGGCAATGGCGCAAGTAGTGCAGGACTTGATGTACTTCTCGATATCCTGTCAAAGGTTCAACCAATAGAAATAATTTTGCAATACTGTCGTGGTTTTCTCGACCCCAAAATGCCCAGCGACCCGACTGTAGTGCGCCTCCCAAATCATCTTGGCACGCTCACTTGAAGGAACACAAAGGTGTCCCAGGTGACAAAGCAGGGCATCCTGGAGGTGAAAATTGGGAACTTGCTTACCCTCTAAGAGTGTATTGTATGTGTGGCTGAATTATGGATCACTTGTGTAGAGAAGCGTCCAATCGAAAGTCTTGTGCCCACAAGAGTTGAGCGCAGTGGTTAGCGCCACGATGGGTGGTCGACTGAGGCAGTATGCAACATTATTGGTGTTGCCTTTCTTGTACTTAATGTTCAAATGAAACTGTTGCAGGTATGTGGACCACTTCTGATGGCGATCGTTCTGCAACTTCCGTTGTGTCTGTATGAACTGCAGGGGTCGGTGGTTTGTGTGGATGACCGTTTCCTTTCCCAAAATATAATGCTTCCATTGCCGACAAGATTTCACAATGGAATACATTTCTTTTTCATAAGTGGGATACTTCCGGACTGTGTCGGAAAGTGTCTCACTGTGATATGCCACTGGATGCCCATGTTGAGTAAGGACTGCCCCAATGGCATAGTTAGAGGCATATGTCTCGATCTCAAATGGTTGTTGCAAGTCTGGTAATGTGAGCACTAGTGAAAAGCAGAGGTGATGCTTAACTCCCCAAATGCCTTCTATTGAGATTCAGACAAAAAAAAAATTGCTTTAGCTCCTCCCTTGGTGACTTGACTCAAGGGCCAAGTAATATGAGAGAATCCCAACACAAACCTATGGTAGAAATTGGCAAGACCTAAAAAGATGCGGAGCTCTGTTAGGGTGGTTGGGGATAGCCAATCCATAATGACTTGGATCTTTGTTGGATCCACATGTACCCCCCGCTCATCAATAATGTATCCCAGATATTGAACATGGGTCATGCCAAAAGTGCATTTCTCCAAATTGGCACACAACTTGTGTTGCCGCAGTGTTTGGAGGACCTATCGGATGTGGTGGAGGTGCTCTTCCCAAGTCTGGTTGAAGATCAGAATGTCATCCAAGTACACCACTACAAATGAGTTGGTGAATGGTCGTAGGATGTTTTCCATTAGCCTCATGAAGGTTGCAGGGGCATTCGTCAACCCTAATGGCATGACCAACCATTCGAAAAGGCCCTCCTTGGATTTGAAGGTAGTCTTCCACACATCAAAAGGTTTGATTGGTACCTGGTGATACCCCGACTTCAAGTCGATCTTGCTGAAATATTTTCCCCCCTTGAATTGGTCCAGAAGGTCATCAATCCATGGGATCAGGTACCTATTCTGAACAGTGATCTTGTTCAGTGCCCGATAGTCAATGCAAAGTCTCCAAGTCCCATCCTCCTTCTGCACCAACACGATCGAGCTCCCACAGGGTGATGAAATTGGACGGATGTGACCTTTCTGCAACAGATCCTGAATCTACCTCTTTATTTCGTCATTCTCCAGAACAGAGTGTTGATAGATGGGTACATTGGGCAGCGACGCACCTGGGGTCAGATTGATGGGGTGCTTGACCTGGCAGTGTAGAGGCACCCCTGTAGGGGAGGTTAATATGTCCTCATACTCCTCCATGACCTTATCCATCTATTTTTTTCGTGCAGCGGGGCCCTGTCTAGAGGTCATGGCCACAAGTTTCCTCTTTCCCCGAGGGCAAATAATCAGGAAAAAAAATTTCCTGGTTTTGGAAATGAGCTTACTACATTTTTTTGCAGTAACCAAAGAGATGCTGGTAGGCGGTGCTATCTTCGATATCCTGTACAACTTATTTCCCAAGGTGATAATAACAACACGAGGCCTGGAGTCATACACAACATGTCACTTCCATAAGTATGGTTTTCCTAATAATACATCAGAAACATCAAGAGGAGCAATGTTGTAACGACCCCCTCGTTACGACGACCCAACTCCAGTAACTAGTGCAATTTTTTTTTATTTTTTTTTTTGTGTGTGCGTGGAAGGTGTGTGCGCGCGTAAGGGAGACATCAACGCATTCGACTCTGTGTCGTCGCCCAACGACTAAACAGACCAAGCAAGACTTATTACGATCACGTACAAGGTCAATGAACGACCACGAACTATGCAGGAAGCGCAAGTCCGAAGGTCTCCGGCAACCACTGACCACCGTGAAGACCAGGCGTCATCCATGACTCAAATGAGCATTAAATTTAGGCGAGCTTCTCCATTGTATTCCAT
>JZKD02S0906437.1:79337-97392 GCA_000966675.3 Picea glauca
CATCAAAATTTCAAAGGGTTATGGATGACACTTTGAAGCCCTACTTTGACTGGCTCATTGTATATATTGATGACATACTTGTGTTTTCATCCTCTGTAGATCAACATTTTAAACATTTGAAGAAATTTCTACAGATAGTTAAGCAAGCATGCCTAGTATTTTCCAAGAAAAAACTAGAATTATTCAAAACATAGATTAAATATCTAGGCCATACAATAAGAAATGGGGAACTTACTCTACAGACACATGCTATAGAATTTGCTGACAAATTTCCCGACAAAATAACTGATAAAACTCAGTTACAAAGGTTCTTGGGTAGTCTAAACTACATCAGTCATTTTTATAAAAGTTGTGCCCAAGATAGGAAAATACTAAATGGCAGGTTGAAAAATGATCCCAGTCCTTGGACAAAAGCACATTCTCAGGCAGTCAAAAACATAAAAGCCAAGGCCAAAAAATTTCCTATACTATACATTTCGGATGACGATCTTCCCAAAATAGTTGAAACAGATGCTAGTAACATTGGTTGGGGAGCAGTTCTTAAACAGGTCAGAAATGAAGGAAATAAGAAAAAAGAAGAAATTATTCAGTTTGCCTCTGGTCTCTGGCAAGCAGCAGAGAAAAATTATTCATCTTTGGATAAAGAAATTAAAGCAACATTAAATGCTATCCAGAAATTTGAAATTTATCTCATTTACAAAAAGTTTCTTTTAAGAACTGATGCTGCTACTATGAATAATGTCTTGAATAAAGACATAAAATCTCTTGGTGACACCAAATTTGCTAGATGGCAAGCTTTATTCAGCAATTTTTATTTCTCTGTTGAACATATTAAAGGTACTGATAATTCTATTCCAGACTTTTTAAGAAGAGAACATCTACAGAACCTCTGCTTAATAATCTCTGTACAGCTCAGGAATGGTACATAAATACTGGTTAATATTCCTAACTCTTTAAACTGGGAAACTTATGAGTCTGAATGGAGACCTCACTGGGAAATCAGAAGTACAAAAATTCTATCTCAAACTACTCAGCTTGCATATTCAAATTTAGTACCAGAGGTAAGGGGAAGAAGAATTCCAAATGTGTTAGCCCCTATAATTGCTAGAGCCACTGAAAAGGCAGTAGAAGCACAAGAAGCTCTAACATATACATTCCATGATATTGATCTCATCTGGGATATTAGGGACAATATGGGTAATAATCAACAATATTTCTGCCTACATAGACCAAGATTATTATACCATTGGCCTGAAAGAAATCCGAACATAAATTTCCCAAAAACGGATTTCAAATATCCATCTTATAAAGAGTTGTGGTGGAATTTTATTCAGCAAGAAGAGTTTCTCACTTTGGTAAAATTTGGGAATGTCAATACAACCACTTCGGGAAGACCACCTCTTTGGCTTGCAGACAGGTGGAAATATTTTGGTTTAAACAAAGGAGCAATTGATCCAAGAATTCTAAATTCCATATCTCCTTTATAATCAATCCAGAATCTTTTTGAAATTGGACCAAGCGAAGGAGAACTATTATGCCTTTTTATATTAAATCATTTCCAATGGGCAGTAAAGGTAAAAACCATTGTTCAAATTCTGAATGGCCAACCATTCATTGCAAGAAATATATATACCAAATCATGGGATACGTTAAATTATCCTCAAAGATCCTCAGCCCATATTGAAAATGATTAAAAATGGATAGAGTCTTACTGGCCGACCATGGTGTCAGTCGGTTTCCGTGGGTTGACGATACCAACCTCCACAGTGTAATCCATGTCTATTCGTGTCTAAATGGCCGACAATGGAACCATTCAGGTTTATTGGGTTTCTGTAACCAACATCCACTTTGTAATAATGAGTACCTTAGTGTAATAATAGGTATCTTGGAAACTTGGAGCACTTCTCCAACTTCTGGCGTGATTTGACCCGCATTTCCAAGATTCCTCTATACGTGTCATATTATGTTTGTCTTCTGGTCGGGGAATCTTGCACGACTACCCCATCAGATCTACTATTGGATTTACTTTTCCTTAGTGGAGAATAAAGGCTTTGATTTGGTCGGAAGAATCTTACACGATTACTACCGCCAAATCTATAAAGCAGATTTAGTGGAAGACATGTAGGGTCCGAAGTCATGTCGAGTCTCTTCATCAAAACGATTCCTTCCTCCACAAATTTGTATATAAGGAGATGAGGAGCTCATTCTCGGGGAGGAGTTTTTTGGATTTCAATTCTTTGCGTCTATAAGTTGTCCGAGTCTTTCTAAAGCTCCCTTCTATCTGAGCTTTTGAGTCATTCTGTGTGTATGCAATTCTGCATAAGTCTGTAAGTGTGTTGTGTGAGCGAGTAAGAGAATTATGCTCTGAGCATCCTTCTCATTATTGTATACCCTGGCATCAGAGCTTCAAGCTCTCTGTTATTAATATAAAGACTTCTACAAGCATATTATGTTCTCTGAATATTGTCTATTTATTGTGCGTATATTATGATTCTCGTTTCTACTTGCCTGCAATTGCAATTTGTGTTCCTTGAACGATTATGTGCCGAAGTTCTCTCGAGAAGATAGATAAAGTTCTCTCACCCTAGAGATAAGGTTCTCGAAAGGTAGTTGTGCCGAGGTTCTCTTAGGTCCTCAATAGCACCCGTAGTAAGTCCCACTAGGCAGGTGGACGCTAAGGGCAATTTTAGGTGTTGGGTTGTTCGAAGGTTCACTAGGAGTTACTAGAAGGTTCACATAAGGCCAGAGGTGGGGTTCGCATAAGGATCTGCTTGGGGTTCGCTAGGAGAGCTGGATTGGTTCTACAGAGAGTAGCAAGAAGAAGAAGTTCAAGTAGCAGAAGGAGATGGACGCACGAGACAAGCAACAATCTTCAAGATTCATTCTCCGTCGGAGGAAGCCTCTGATTTTACAAATGGTATCAGGGTTCGCATAAGGATCTGCTTGGGGTTCGCTAGGAGAGTTGGATTGGTTCTGCAGAGAGTAGCAAGAAGCAGAAGGAGACAGACGCATGAGACAAACAACAATCTTCAAGCTTCATTCTCCTTTGGAGGAAGCCTCTGATTTTACAAATGGTATCAGAGCCATGAAGCCATTTTCGTGCCGGGTATGATAATAGATCTCTCGCTCTGTTAAGTTTATTTTAGCGTTGTTGTGTGATAAAGTGTTTTAATAAAAGAATCCAGAGCCGTATCAAGACTCTCGGGCCTTTGAAAGACAAGGTTTCCACTCTTGCGACTCTCTTTGAAGCCGTATCAAAAGTCTCGGGCCTTTGAAAGACAAGGTTTCCACTTATGCGACTTCCTGAAAGAGTTACTAGTCTCTGCCTGAGCAATCGACCAGGAGCCTATCTGAAATCTTCTCTCTCCGAAGTAGAGGACTAAGATTAAATGCCCTGCTTTTCTATGCAGTTATAGTATTCTCTCCTAAATAACAAATGGATTCTTCTTCAGTCTGTTTTAGATCTGTACATAATTGTGTAGAAAGTTTTGCATCTACTTCTGAGTCTCAGCTATGTTTGATGATTCATTATATGCCTACAATAGAGACTCTAGATCCAAGACTACAAGACATTTATAAAGGCATGAGACCCCCTAGAACACCAAAGTATGGGTTGGGATACATTAAGCAGTGTGATCAGGTTATTCCTTATTGCAGATTTTCAAACCCTTTACCTGAAAATATGCAAAGGCCTTCAATAGATGAAATACACAAATTTCATTATGTAATAAAAGGGTGTCCCAAGGGATCCATCGAAGAATCATGGATCAAAAAGATGTTAAACTGGGATTTTTTTACAAATCCTGAAACAAATGACTTCAATATTTCTACATCTAATGAAGAGAAAGAAAAACTGTCAAAAAATTGGCAGACTTATATCTTAGAAAATAACACTTGGATTTCCTTCTATGAAAGGAGGAAATTAGATCAAAAGATTGAAGTCCAGATGATGGAGGGAGGTTCTGAAACACCTCCAAAACACAAATGGAAAAGTCTAGAAGGACAGACTGTTGAATCAAATTCGAATTTTCCCCCATTCAAGGGCATTGTCCTTGAAGATAACAACAGACAAGTAAAAGCAGTACCTCTACTGCTTTCTGATGAAGTCACCCAACTGACGGGTGTTGATAGAAGAGTCTAGTCTTTAGCAGAACAATTGAACTGGACAAACACTGCCTTAAGAGGTATGGCCACTTACACATTTGTGACAAATGAATATGCTATACGTGGGCAAATCATAGATCTACAAGTCTCCACAAATACTATAGTCCACTATGTGAATGAAATTCAAGACAAAGTCACAAATGTCAAAGAAAAATTGGATTCTGCTCTAACAGAGATATCTTCTAAATCTAGAGAATCCAAAAGAAATCATGAGGAACTGATGGAAGGATTAGGAGAAGCTTTCTCTAATATGGGAAAGTCATTATTAGACATCAAACAAAAGGATAGTGTCCCTGACAAACCTATTCCTGACCCTTATATCCTTCCAAATCATCCAATATCAATTTTGTCTCCTATGTATAAACCTTCTGAGACAAAAATAGAAAAGAAATTTCCTCATCATTTCCCTCCCAAAAAGGATACACCAGAATCTTCCTCTTCAAAATAAAACCTTTCACTGGTATCCATTCAAAATCCTGCTTATGAAAATCTCCCTCACCATGTGAGTAGACCTCTAGCACCAGACCTCTTGGGAAAAGGGAAATTACCTGAAAGCCAAACATTTGCAGAAGATTGGTTCCAAGAATGGAACATTGATAGTCTATCTGTTGGACAGATTAGACAGATGATTGACAGAATGTATGTTTCATACAAGGTTATGTGTATGAAAGGTAAATCAGAAGTTGAAGCATGCAAGTCATTTATCCGGTGCTTTATTGGAACTTTGAGCAAATGGTGGGAAGTAATTTCTTCTCCAATTATGATTGCAAAAATGGAGGCAGAAGTTCTGAGAGATGAACAGGGAGATATAGTTCACCACATTGATGGGACTCCTCATAACAACATGATAGGAGCCCTTACTACTGCAATTCTTGAACATTGGTGTGGTACTGAAGCTGAGTTAGCAGATAAAGATGAACTAATCCTTATGAATATGAAATGCAGAAAGATGTATGAATATGAAAATTTTCATAAGGATTGGACTTAAAGAATTTTTGAGGTTCAAGACAGTCAGAACCTTCTCTGGAAACAAGTTTACTTAGCAGCAATACCTAGTAAATTTGTTGAGTATCTGAAGATGCAGGAAGTCTTCAAACTTCGTTATGAGATGTACACATGGGGAGAGATTTATTCTCTCATTACTAAAGCCTTAGTAGGGTTGTGTGTAAATATGAAAGTTCACAACTCTGTAAATAAGTTATCTCATTTGCCTGATAGAAAATCAATCTGTGAGAAGTATGGTTTATATATTTTAGGCCCTGTAAAAAGAAAGAGAAAAAAGAAAAAAGAATTCAAAGAAAAGAAAAAAGAAAGGTACAAGTACATATACAGACCCAAAACACATTACTATGAGCCTGAGGATATTAAATTGAGATCTCACTCCCATCAGGCTAGACAACAAGTACAGTGTTGGATCTGTGGAAAAGCTAGACACATTGCACATAACTGTCCAGAGAACAAGGCATCTAGGATGTCAAAAGGTAAATATTCTGAACAGAAAGCCAAAGAAGCCTAGGCTAGTAAACAATTAGCCTTAAGATTACACTGCAACAGATGTGGGGAAAATAATCATGAAACAAACCAGTGCCCACACAATCCTTTCCCAAAAAGAGAAGAAGTACATCTGCTGCAACAAGGATGTTGTTCAGAATCTACTAGTGCTTCTGAGTTTGACTATAGCTCAAAAGAAGAAGTTTTTATGAATCAAGATTGCAGTTGTAAAAATCCTAATTTTTGCTCCTGTCAAGATAGTTCAGAAAGTTCCAAGTCTGAATCAGAACCGGATCTCCAACAAAAGATAAAAATTTGCATGTTTAGTAATGTGGGAGACCAAGAAGCACAGATGTTGGCACAAATCAAGGCCTTACCATAAGGTGATATGAAGAATTCGCTTCTTGAAACATTTTTGAAAACAGTCAAAACAGAACAAAGGTCAAGGAATGTTGAATCCTCCAGAAGAGAACCATTGTTTTTAGAAGCTTCTTTTGATAAAAACACAAAAACTTTTATCAAATATAATAAAGAAAAAAAAATGCAGAATACTTCAGTAACAAATCTAGCCAGAGAAATGATTCTTTTGAGAAAAGAAGTTACTGAGTTAAAAGAAAAATTGAAAAAAATGGAAGAAGAGTCTGAATATAATTTCAAAATAGACTCTTGGGCAAGACACGAAATCAGAGAAATCAGGGATCAATTGGATTCTAGACCACCACCTCTGGAGGATGCACCTTTTGAAAATCCAAAATCCTCAGCTCAACTCCAAGGGCTAATAGCAATGAAGATCTTTCACATTAGATTTCAGAAGTATCAGGTAAAGATAAAGCTAGAAATCAATTATGAAATATTTCATTTGAATGCATTATTAGATATAGGCTCAGATATGAATTTAGTGCATAAAGATTTGATTCCCCATAAATACTGGTTTCCTAGTAGCTACTCTTCTATAGGTCTGGGGAATATATCTATAGATATGGATTTCGAAATTCCCAAAGGAATTCTATTGTTTGATGAATATGCACTAGGAATGAAATTCTTATTAGCAGAATTACCAGTCGACTGCATCCTAGGAACTCCATTCCTATGTGCATTAGAGCCACATGACTCTTCTCAAACTTCCAAAGGTGATCCTGGATATTTTATCACCTTACTAAGTATTAATGGCCATCCACCAAAGAAGAAAACTTTGGCCTTTATTTCTAAATCACATGCTCAAGTTGCTTACTGTTCAAAGAGTATGGTAATAATAAATACTTGGGATGACTATAGAAATCCTCCAGCCACTGAATACCTGGATGATAACACTAGCTGGGAAATATATTGTGAAAATTGGGTGCCTCAATGACAGCTGAGATGGTCTGAAGGAGTAGAGTTTGGTTTACCCGGATTTTCAAGAAATACCAGCATTCATGTTATTCCACCACAATATGTGATAGGCCAGATGCATCAGGCATCCACTATTGCAGCCAGGCAAAATTTGGTAGAAATGGGAGACTTAACCATGATCAAATCTGCAAACAGAAACTGGTTTTGTCAACAAACACAAACATGGAACCAAACTCCAGCATGGAACTTTTTTCAGATCAACAGGATGAGAGATTTACAGTCATGGCCACAACAGGATCCAAATCAAATATTATTTCAAATAGATTATTTTCAATATAAATCAATGTGGGATAGTGTTTGTTTATGGACTGACAGGTACAGGTACTATTACTGCATGATCAAGTTTTCAGTTCAGTTCTCTTCATTTCCTGAACCAGACTGGCTCTTAGATTGGTGGAAAAAGTTTGGCTTGAATTCCAGTGCTATACATCCGGATGTAATTGACACTGCTAGAATGTTTCTATTCCCTCACAGAAATTTCCCAAATACTGTTTATAATCTCGAGAAAATTTGTGAAAATGATTACAAAATGCTTTTTGTCAGAGAAAGGCATCCATGGGTCATCAAAACACGGTATGTCCTACAACAAGATGAATATAGCAATGAGGATCCTGAAATGTACCGCGAAATATACACCCAACACTGGGATCCAGATCGCTTTCGACATTTTCATGATCAGCCAATGGAATAATGATGCATGTCTCACTGGCCGAAAAAGGGTGCCCGTCGGTTTCCATGGGTTGACGATACCTACCTCCACAATGTACTACATGTCTATTCATGTCTAAATGGGCGATAGTGGTGCCATTCGGGTTTAGTGGGTTGACGTAACCAATATCTACTTCGTAATAAATTAATAATGGGCATCTTGGAAACTTGGAGCACTTCTCCAACTTTTGGCGTGGTTTGACCCGCATTTCCAAGATTCCTTTCTACGTGTGATATTTAGTATGTTTTTTGGTTGGGGAATCTTGCACGACTACCCCATCAGATCTATAATAGGATTTACTTTTCCTTAGTGGATAATAAAGGCTTTGATTTGGTCGGAAGAATCTTACACGATTACTACCGCCAAATCTATAAAGCAGATTTAGTGGAAGACATGTAGGGTCCGAAGTCATGTCAAGTCTCTTCATCAAAATGATTCCTTCCTCCACAAATTTGTATATAAGGAGATGAGGAGCTCATTCTCGGGGAGGATTTTTTTGGAGTTCAAGTCTTTGACTCTGTAAGTTTTTCGAGTCTTTCTAAAGCTCCCTTCTGTCTGAGCTTTTGAGTCATTCTGTGTGTATGCAATTCTGCATAAGTCTGTAAGTTTGTTGTGTGAGCGAGTAAGAGAATTCTTCTCTGAGCATCCTACTCATTATTGTATACCCTGGCATTAGAGATTCAAGCTCTCTCTTATTAATATAAAGACTTCCGCAAACGTGTTATGTTCTCTGAATATTGCCTCTTTATTGTGCGTATGTTATGATTCTCGTCTCTACTTGCCTGCAATTGCAATCTGTGTTCCTTGAACGATTCTATGCTGAGGTTCTCTTAGGTCCTGAATAACACCCGTAGTAAGTCCTGCTAGGCAGGTGGCCACTAAGGGAAGTTTTAGGTGTTGGGTTGTTCGAAGGTTCGCTAGGAGTTACTAGAAGGTTCACATAAGGCCAGAGGTGGGGTTCGCATAAGGATCTTCTTGGGGTTCGCTAGGAGAGTTGGATTGGTTCTGCAGAGAGAAGCAAGAAGCAGAAGGTCAAGTAGCAGAAGGAGACAGACGCATGAGACAAGCAACAATCTTCAAGCTTCATTCTTCATCGAAGGAAGCCTCTGATTTTACAAATGTGGTATAATTTCAAATATATATAATTGGTCGTTATCATAAGTTTAAAGAGTATATGGTTTAAGATTTTAATTTTTTTTATTTGTTTTATCATTAATTAGGTAATTAAAAAAAAATAGAATTAGAATTAATGAAATTATTATTTTTACTATAAAAATGAATTCAACTCTCAGAAATTATTATTTTTACTATAAAAATGAATTCAACTCTCTCATATCCCTATTACAATTAGACTGTACAATATTAACATTGAATATGGTGATTTCATCAATCCAAATGATTCTTGTACAAGGCAATCTAAAAAAATTCATTTTCTTATCTCTTACACACTATTAAACAAAAGAAACTAAGCTATCAATCATTTAAGTCAATTAATATAACTATTTATATTTTTTTTGGTTTGTTAATTGGTCCGGACCTTCTTGGCATCGGGATTAACCTTTGGCTTAAGAAACCGCGACTCAGGGGAATCTAAGCCGTCAAAATCACCCGAGGATTGCACCCGACCTGAGCCACACCGACCCTTAACATGGTTGGATTTTTTGTCCTCGCAGGTTTCGAACCGGTGACTTTTCAACACAGAGTGGCTTAACAACACACTCTGTCACCGACTGTCCTACACCTCAGGGACTAACTATTTATATTAATTATTATGAAAGTATCTATATTTTTATTTTTAAAGTAAATTAGAGTATGTTTCTTCAAGCTGGTTGATAAAATCAATTAGCTATGTTATCATTTTTAATAGTGAGAAGAAGGGGATGTGGACTAAAAAATCTCTTTCATTTTTCAAAATCCCTAGCAACCAAGACCATCTCGAGGCTCATTTGTGGCTAAGGTCTTTGAGAAAAAACTATAAAAGATAATTATATCAACACCATATCTATTGAATACTTACCCTTAACTCCTCCATTATATGGAAACCCGCAATACATTCTTTCTCAATAATTGGAAAATGGCTAATTTGGAAGGTCAGAAAGGGGGGCAAGGTCCTAGTCAAGCTTGACCCATGAAGTGAAAACAATTAGAGACTACATGTACCTCTCATCCATGATCTTATATCGAAAGGCTATTTTACCCTTCGGTGTATTGTAAGAGGCGAATCTTTAAACTCCAGGCACCCACGATGGCTCTCCTAAAGATATTTGGAACTTAGTGGAATCTATGCTGAGAGTCAGAACTCCTACATAGACAACCTAATGAAATGTGACATCTTTATCAATGAAGAGGAGGATGAACTCATGTGGTGTACAAATCCCTCAAGAGGATACATGATCTAGATTTATGTAGGAACACAATGAAATATAGAAATACACATAAACACAGAGATGCAGCAGAAATAAGACTTCATTTCATTAATAGCAAATGACTAAAAAATGCTTATAGACAGAATGGAAATAAACTAGCTAGGGCACTGGTAGCTTATCTCTGAGAAGATATGTGGTAGCTATTGGCCTCTCAACTGCATGTTACAATGAGTCTTGAAGGCCTATATATTACTGAGAAACAATGGAACACCCTAAACATCCAAAAACCCAACCCTAGGAGATGAAATGCCAGAATATGGGCCTCGTTGGGGTAAATTGGTACATCAATTTCCCGGTGTCGTAACTTTGGCATACTATCTCCATTTGATGCAAATGATACATCGTTAGAAAGATCTATCCGAGGAATACACTTCTGACGATGAATATCGAGTCTAAAATGTTCTAATATTCATCGGAGAATTCATGCCCAAAAAATGTCGTTTAGGGCCTCAAAATAGCTCTGGAAGTTCAGGACCCGAATAACTGCTAAAAATAGTAAATTGTGCTACAATTAAGGAAACTGAAAAACTGAAAGAAACAATGGTGTGGGTCCAAGTGGAATAGGTGGGTGGCCACTAATATCCACCTAGATCATTCCTCCCCCCTTAGGAAGCAATGGTCCCCATTGCGTTGATTTCCTCCATGAGATGAGGAAACGTCTGTTGAACTTGGTCCCTAGTGAGCCACTTGCCCTGGTGAAGGAGTTGGCATGCTTTGACAACTCGATATAGCTGGATCCTTTGTTGGCGGGTGTTATTGACCTATGTTTCCATAATTCGATCAGTTGTGGCTTGTTCCATGCAATCTAGGTTTAACTCTGTTGGTGTGAGTTGTTCTGCCATGTCAGATGTGTCTAGTAGAGGTGGAAAGTAGGGCCGAAGGCGGTCCACATTGAACACTTGGTGCAGAACAAGGAATGGTGGAATACCAAGCTCAAAGGAATTGTCCCCTACATCCTTGGTGATGGTGTATGGCCCATATCGGAGCAGACAAACCTTGTGGTAGGGTCCAGCGAGGCACTCCTTTTGCAAATGTAGCCAGACTTTGTCTCCCACTTGGAAGTTGTGTGGCACCCAATGTTGATCATGTCGTTGCTTGTACTTAGTATTGGCTCTGTCCAAGATGTCATGAACTTGTTGGTGGATGTGATGAATGTGCTCAATGAAGTTGTTTTCCTTGTCAGCCTTAGACTGGACATGGGTTGAATATTCACGAGTAGCCACAAATGGCATGGCTACGTCAATGGGACATAGTGGTTGGAATCCCATGCCCAATTGAAAGGGGTTGTGGTTGGTTGAGTTATGGAGAGCCCGGTTGTAGCTGTGTTGTACATAGGGAAGGCTCTCATCCCATGTGTGTGTATGCTTTGAGTTGTACATGCACAAAATGTGTACAATCATCCGGTTGACGACCTTTGTCTGGCCATTAGTTTGTGGATGGAAAGTTGTGGACTTGGTGAGCTTAGTTTCCAACATCAACAAGAGGCTGGACCAAAATGTAATGAGGAACCTTTTGTCCCGATCTAAGATGATAGACTGTGGGATCCCAAAGTGTACCCACACTCGTTCAAAGAAGTTTTTAGCAGTGGATTCTACTGTGATATTCTTCTTGCATGCCATCATAATGGACATCTTCGAGAATCGATCGACGACCACAAAAAAACAGCCATTGCCATGCTTAGTAGAAGGAAGGCCCAAAATGTAATCCATAGAGATGGATTTCCAAGGTCGACTAGGCATAGGAAGAGGAGTATAGAGGCCTTGCTTCTTGATGGTCAATTTGGCAATGGCTCAAGCAGTGCGGGACTTGATGTACTTCCCGACATCCTGTCGAAGGTTCAGCCAATAGAAATACTTTTGTAGTAATGTCGTGGTTTTCTCGACCCCAAAATGCCCAGCGACCTGACTGTAGTGTGCCTCCCAAATCATCTTGGCATGCTCTCTTGAAGGAACACAAAGGTGTCCTAGGTGACAAAGCAGGGCATCCTGGAGGTGAAAATTGGGAACTTGCTTACCGTCCAAGAGTGTATTGTATGTGTGGCCAAATTTTGGATCACTTGTGTAGAGAAGTGGCCAATCGGAAGTCTCGTGCCCACAAGAGTTGAGCACAGTGGTTAGTGCCATGATGGGTGGTCGACTAAGGTAGTCTACAACATTATTGGTGCTGCCTTTCTTGTACTTAATGTTCAAATGAAACTGTTGTAGGTATGTGGACCACTTCTGATGGTGATTGTTCTGCAACTTCCCTTGTGTCTGTATGAACTGCAGGGGTCGGTGGTCTGTGTGGATGACCGTTTCCATTCCCAAAATGTAATGCTTCCATTGCCGACAAGCATGCACAATGGAATACATTTATTTGTCATAAGTGGGATACTTCTGGAATGTGTCGGAAAGTGTCTCACTGTGATATGCCACTGGATGCCCATGTTGAGTAAGGGCTTCCCTAATGGCATAGTCAGAGGCATCTGTCTCGATCTCAAATGGTTGTTGCAAGTATGGTAATGTGAGCACTGGTGCAAAGTAGAGGCGATGCTTCAACTCCCCGAATGCCTTCTATTGAGATTCAGACCAAAAATATTTTGCTTTAGCTCCTCCCTTGGTGACTTGACTCAAGGGCCAAGTGATATGAGAGAATCCCAACACAACCCTATGGTAGAAATTGGCAAGACCTAAAAAGTTGCGGAGCTCTGTTAGGGTGGTTGGGGCTGGCCAATCTCGAATGACTTGGATCTTTGCTGGATCCACATGCACCCCCCACTCATCAATAATGTATCCCAGATACTAAACCTGGGTGATGCAAAAAGTGCATTTCTCCAAATTGGCACACAACTTGTGTTGCCGCAGTGTTTGGCGGACCTGTCGGATGTGATGGAGGTGCTCTTCCCAAGTCTGGCTGAAGATCAGAATGTCATCCAAGTACACCACTACAAATGAGTTGGTGAATGGCTGTAGGATGTTGTCCATTATCCTCATGAAGGTTGCAGGGGCATTCGTCAACTCGAATGGCATGACCAACCATTCGAAAAGGCCCTCCTTGGATTTGAAGGCAGTCTTCCACACATCAGAGGGTTCGATTGGTACCTGGTGATACCCGGACTTCAAGTCGATCTTGCTGAAATATTTCACCCCCTTGAGTTGGTCCATAAGGTCATCAATCCATGGGATAGGGTACCTATTCCAAACAGTGATCTTGTTCAGTGCCCGATAGTCAATGCAAAGTCTCCAAGTCCCATCCTTCTTCTGCACTAACACGATCGGGCTCCCACAGGGTGATGAACTTGGCTGGATGTGACCTTTCTGCAAGAGCTCCTGAATCTGCCTCTTTATTTCGTCATTCTCCAGAATAGAGTGTCGATAGATGGGTCCATTGGGCAACGATGCACCTGGGGTCAGATCGATGGGGTGCTTGACCTGGCAGTGTAGAGGCACCCCTGGAGGGGAGGTGAAGATGTCCTCGTAATCCTCCATGACCTTATCCATCTGTTATTTTCATGCAGCAGGGCCCTATCTGGAGGTCATGGCCACAGTCTTCCTCTTTCCCTGAGGGTGGATCATCAGGAAAAAAAATTTCCTGGTTTTGGAAATGATCTTACTGCATTGTTTTGTAGTAACCAAAGAGATGGTGGTAGGCGGTTCTATCTCCGGTATCCTGTACAACTTATTTCCCAAGGTGATAATAACAACACGAGGCCTGGACTCATACATAGCATGTCGCTTCCACAAGTATGGTTGTCCTAATAATACATCAGAAACATCAAGAGGAGCAATGTCACATAACACCTCATCCGTGAAGGTCTTGATGTTGTAGGGAAGGCGACATTGTTGGCTGACACGGAGGTCCTGTCCTTGGTGCAACCACCCGATGGTGTATGGTTGTGGGTGTGCTATGGTTGGCAAGCCTAGCCGCTTCACGACCTCTACCGAAATGAGGTTCTTCTAGCTCTCGCTGTCGACAATGAACTGCAATGGGGAACCCTTTACCCACATCCTGGAATGGAAGAGACGCTCCGCCTCCTCTGGATATTCTAGTTCCTCCTTCTGGATCTTCATGGTGGAAACGGTGGCGTTGGGCTCCGCATTGATAATCTACTTCCCCCTATCATTCCCCTTGTCGGGTTCTGATTCAGAGTCGGGGCATGCATCCAATTCAGAAGCCTTCAACTCAGCTACAAGTGACTGCTTGGCCCGACACTCACTTGTGTTGTGAGTGAAGCTCTTATGGAACTCACACCACTTCCTCGTGTCCTTTTTTGGCTTCATGGTGTTGTTCTTTGCTTGTGTATTTGGCGGGTTATCATGGGCCACCCTCCCTTGGCTTGGTCCTTTGTTCTGCGGTTTGGGAGTACATTTCCCTTGCTTCTGATTCACAGACCCAAAGTCTCTCTTTTTCTGTTTGAACTTCTACTCAATCTTGGCAGCATATCGGTATGCCACACCAAGCAAGGAGATGTCAAGGAACTCCATTTCCTCCTGAATGTATCTGTGCAGAAAACTATGGTACTTTAACACCAAATGTTTCTCTGAATCTTTGATACCCAACTTTGTGCATAGGGTATGAAATAGATTCGTCATATCATGCACATCTTGGTCCCTTTGCTGCCGCAACGTAGTCCATTATATGTATTTGTCCTCATAGCTCCCCATGGGATAATATTGTTCCTTGATGGCGTCTCGGAAAGAATTCCAAGTGGGCATGGCCGAGAAAAGAGAGGGTTCCTCCTCTCCCTGTTTCTCCGAGTAGGTTTCCCACCATTCCTTGACATGGGGGGCGGCTTTGAGGAGCGCAAAAATAATCCTTTCTCGGTCAGAAAATTCATGAACCAAGAAATATCCTTCTAACAGATTCAACCATCTATCTACTGCATCTACATCTATTTGGCCCTCAAATATGGGAATGTAAAAGTTTACTTGTACCTTAAAAGGAGTGGCACCTCCAGAGTGGCTGTTGGATGTCGATGCGCTGCTAGTGGGAATCCATTGAAGAATCTGGGCAAAGTTGTCCATCATCGCGTTCCTTTGTTTCTCGAGGGCCTCCTTGAGCAACATTTTGATAGGATATCCTGCTCCCTCATCTTTCTTTTCTTCTCCCATGGGCGGTCGTCGGGGTCTGCAAGACTAATCTTGCAAAGGTTCAACTAGATCAAGCCCCAACTCCTTATACCACGACCTCGTTGGGGACATGCAAAGAAAGATCGAGAACAAGCAGACCGCTCTGATACCACTGATCCAGATTTATGTAGGAACACAATGAAATACAGAAATACACATAAATGTAGAGATGCAGTGGAAATAAGACTTCATTTCATTAATAACAAATGACTGAAAAATGCTTACAGACAGAATGGAAATAAACTAGCTAGGGTGCTGGTAGCTTATCTCTGAGAAGAGATGTGGTAGCTATTGGCCTCTCAATTGCCTGTTACAATGAGGCTCGAAGGCCTATATATTACTGAGAAACAATGGAAGACCCTAAACATCCAAAAACCCAACCCTAGGAGATGAAACGCCAGAATATGGGCCCCGTTGGGGTAAATTGGTACATCAATTTCCCGGGGTCGTAACTTTGGCATACTATCTCTGTTTGACGCACATGATACATCGTTAGAAAGATCTATCTGAGGAATACACTGCTGATAGAGAATATTGAGTCTAGAGTGGACTCATATTCGCTGGAGCATTCATGCACAAAAATGTCATTTAGGGCCTCAAAACAGCTCTGGAAGTTCAGGACCTGAATAACTGCTAAAAATAGAAAATTGTGTTACAATTAAGGAAATTGAAAAACTGAAAGAAACAATGGTGTGGGTCCAAGTGGAATAGGCGGGTGGCCACCAATATCCACCTGGATCAGTACATGCCCAGAATTTGGTATAAGGCTATAGCCATGGAAGGCTTTGATCAACCTTTGTTCTAGTGGTGGAAATCTCTATGAAAATAAGAATGCCCTGCTAAAGCCAAAATCTTTTTGTGGATACTTTTAAATAAAAAATCTTTAACGTGGGATCTACTACAAAAATGAAGCTTCAAGGGCCTTGGAATATGTTTCTTATGTCAAACAAATTCTCATCTCATATTATTATGTCCCTTCGCATAGCAGGTATGGAAGGAAATTGAAAGTATAACAGCACTAAAAATCAAATGAAAAGGGGACACAATTGAAGTAGTCTTAAACAGATGGCACAAGAAAAGAACAACAAAGTACTCAAGGCATTTCTCCTGACCCTGGCCTAAGGAGTTTGGCTAGCAAGAAACGTAAAAACTTTCGAGAGAAAAGGCACCTTGCCATTTTTTGCACCTCCCAAAGACTCATCATTTTAAGTTCCTTCCTTCAGTTCTCCTTTTGCCCTCAATGTACTTAGATTTCTAACATAAATATCAAATCCTAAATCCATTAGAATTTCTTTGATGGATCCTTTTATGGAGACCCTCCTAAAGGTGTTGAAGAGAGTATTATTTATCTCTCTCGTGGCCATTTCCTTAGCTTCAAATTTGGAACTAGTTGATCCACTAATATTCACACCGAACTCACCACTCTCAAGTTGGTCTTAATCCGAGCTATGGAAAAATGAATCACATAAATCCAAGTCCTTTGGGACTCTCTCCTAGTGATAAAATGGTTAAAAGGAAAATTTATTTTAAGGAACGTCATGCTCTAGCCATTGTTCTATGATATGAAGAATCTCCAATCATCATTTACTCACATAACCTTTGCTCATTTTTTTAGGGAAAAGAACATGAAAGTCGATAACTCACCAAAGACAGGCTTAAGCTGCAACAAGGAAACTGGGAAGTCAAAGAATCCCTCCAGACACAAATTACTTCTTACTTTCATGAATATTGGATTTAATGTTCTCTTTGTTTTACTGATGAGCTAGAAAATATTTTAATTACAAAGATGGTTTCAAAATTATTCTTATCAATGCTTTAGGGTTAAAACTCTTTGTTTTTCTATTTTTTTCTATAAATGATCAGAGATATTGCTACATCTCCAAACTTGACAAATTTTTAAAGGGTTGCTTCAGGGGTAATTTGATTCCCCCCAGTTCTAATTTAGTATTGTAAACATTTAGTTTTTCTTCCACTCTAGTTGGTTTTCACAATCAACAAGTTTTCTTTATATGTAACCTCTAGGTCCCTACAACTTTGACCCTACAAGGTTTCCTAAAATACCACTTATGGTATTTTGCTCATGTAATTTTTTTATCATTAATAAATTACCTGATTTTTTACTTGAAAAAAAATGTTTACTTAAGCTGGAAACCGCAAAATTTTAGTGGGAAAAGAAATTATTTGAATGAATTGAATTTATTTTTTTTAAATTGGTTTTAATTTTCAAAGTTTTACAAATTTGAATTTGTTCGGTTTGTTTGTATTTCAGTCAGTGGAATCTAGACATGCAATCTTTGTTGAAATTACAATTTTGAAGACTTTTGGTAAAATTGTAACTTCGAAGTGATGAAACTGTTGTTTTTAAAGAAAAAATAGATTCAACACTCTTTAATACTCTCTAAAATAGATGCAACTAGATTATGTAATGTTGATGTTTATTTCTATAATTCCATCAAACCAAAATRATTCTTGTTAGATTTGAAAGTAAAAAATACCAATTTCCTTTCCTATTATTTTGAGGGGTCTAAAAAAGACAAATTCGTAGAACATTTAAACTACCACTTTTTAATTAGTGTTTTAAGTGCAAGTAGGCTACAATAATGAAGTTTTAATTTGTGAAACAACAATGATTGGTACAAAGCTTAGGAAGTCACAAATTCTAGCTACATCTAAAATGTCACAAGCCAAAACAAAGAAGATCCCACATAAGTGAGGAACTAGCCCACCATGATTTGAACATGGGTGTTTGGTTGTTTTAGTCACTT
>JZKD02S0906437.1:153213-164753 GCA_000966675.3 Picea glauca
CCTGACCTCATCATCAAAGTCCACTTTTACAGAACTTAGTTGATTAGTAACCGTATTAAAATCATTTAAATGATCTGCAATAGACCCATCTTCCGACATCTTCATATTAAATAATATCTTCATTAGAAATACCTTATTGGGCGCTGAGGGTTTTTCATACAATTTGGCCAATGCGTCCATCAAACCCTTCGTTGTATTTTCTTTGGAAATATTGAAAGCCACCGATGCTACCAGGATTAGCCGTATCGTTCCTAGAGCCTTTCTGTCAAGGATCTCCCATTCTTCATCCTTTGTAGCCGTCGGCTTCTTTGTTGTTCCGCCCAATGGTAGGAATAGATCATTCTGATATAAATAGTCTTCCGTCTACATCTTCCATAACTAGTAGTTTTGTTCGTTAAATTTCTCGACCCTAAACTTTCCATCTTCCGACATTGCTCCCAGTCGAACCAGGAACCCTCTTTTGCTGTGAGTTACCTTTCGCTTTGATACCAACTGTTAGAAAAACAGGACTGCTGAGAAATAAAATAAAACAAATGCGGAAACAAAACACAGAAGATACACAATAGAAGAGAGACACAGATTTACGTGGTTCACCCAGTGTGGGCTACGTCCACCAGAGAAATTGCCAGGTCCTTCCTTTATTATTATCCAACAAATGAAGGGATATAACCTACAACAAAACATGTTGTAACTTCCTCTTATTTCTCTCACATTCTCCTCTCTCAGAATACAATACTCTCCATAATGCATAGCTGCAATACATTTCCCTCATAACAAAGGGTTGCCTTCTAGGGAAAAAAACCCTAACATAATTTCTATCGTTAGATCTGCGACCTTATAATGAACGGTCTAGATTTACAATGAAATTACAATATACTTTTACAAGGCAATTTTTCCTTCGGGGGCTTCGCCCCCAGACCCCCCCGTCAGGGGGATAGCCCCCCCGGACCCCGTAGAGAGGGTAACCCCCCTCTGCACTCCCATGCATGGAAGAGTGTACATACTTATTGGGTGTAAATACTTCATGAGGTATAAACACGACTGAGAGTAAAAGACCTCTGAATCAGGAAGATAATCAAGCTCCACAACCAATAGGTTGATGCAATACCTCCTTTGTTGGTCTAACCATCTCCCACGACTCCACCTACCAACGATCCTCGTCATCTTGAACAACCGAGCCTAGATACAGTCCTTCACCCTCGTCCAAAGGGTGTTGTTCGAAAATCGACTTTCAATCCTCATGCACATGCTTTCCATAACTACAGTAATGTTGAAGATTTGGCCCAAGCATCGTCTGTGATGTTAGCCCTTGAAGTCCTTCGAAGTTGTCCTATACAACGGAAGACACTGTTGAAAGATATCGGTGGAATCGACCCTATGGATACAAAATTAATATTTTTTTACTTGGAAGATCACATTCCAAGGTTACCCCCTCAACTCGCATTCCAAATACAAGTTATTGTCTCCGACAAAAACATTTGTAGAATAGTTATTGATGAGGGTGCCTCAACATGTGTCATGTCTATTAACTACTAGAAATCCATCGGATCTCCTCCTTTGACTGAATCCTACAACACACTCAAAGCCTTCAATGGCTCTGGTTTTAAGCCTTACGATGCCCTCCCTTCGTTGCCTATTACGTTAGAAGGAAAAACGGTCAAAGTGGAAGTGGAGGTATTTGATGCTCCTCTCGATTACAACCTTCTACTTGGCCGTAGCTGGATCGATTCTATGCGTGCAGCTGTGTCCACCCTTTTCCATGTCGTGCATTTCCCACATCAAAGAAAAGTAGTTACCATAGACCAATTGGCCTTCTTTCACTCCGATGCACGTATCGACAATGTACCTTTCATTGCAAAAACCCCCTCTGGATATGAGAACGTCGGTGTCGGTCTTCTTAAAGATTCCTCTTTGATGTGTACTTTCCCCATTCCACCACCCGATGTCCCACATCCATTTTTCACCTCGATCAACATCATCTCCACCTCTGTTCACGGAACCCCTGCGTCTTATGACCCGTGGATGGTACCCAACCCCGACGATCATCTTCATTATGGCGACGAAATGCCTTTGAATCTGGTCGAAACTGCTTATCAAGCCATTCAATCAACAACCTCCTCTCTTGGTGATTTATTTCTGGATCCATTCCACGTCATGTTTCCTATAGACAAGATGATTATGTCTGTTATGTCCATGGAAGATACCCCTTGGGATGATGGACATCATTGTTCCATCCTCTTCCTGGAACAACGCACCATCATGGGTTATCAATGACTCTCGACCCCGTTGACCATTGTCATCATTTCTACCGTTCCCGAGTCTACACAGGACATGTTCTACGAAGGGAACTTAAGTAATATCTTACCCACCATCCCCCTCAACATATCCATCAAACCTGGAGTTGTCGAAAATGTGCATATCGGAGCTTCATGTTCCCATGACGAAGTTGTCACCTACAAGTCTCTTTTCCAAGAATTTTGTGACATTTTCGCATGGAGCTATGAAGAAATATTCGGGATTAACCCCAACATTGTGGTACATGAGATTAAGACATACTTGGGCGCTAAAATCGTCCGGCAATGACTTCATCTGGTCCACCCACGTAAAGCAGCTGCTATCAAGCTTGAAGTTAAGAAACTTCTCAAAGCTGGCTTTATTTACCCTGTCGTTCTAACTGACTGGGTTTCCAATCCTGTTCTGATTGATAAGAAACAAGGCACAATACGTGTGTGCATTGATTATAGGGACATTAACAAATCTTGTCCTAAAGACAACTTTCCTACCCCCTTTGTTGAGCAGATCGTCGATGATTGTGCTGGAAGTGAAATCTTCTCTCTGATGGATGGTTTCTCCAGATATAATCAAATCAATATCGTACCCACAGACCAACACAAGACCGCTTTGATTTGTCCTTGGGGCACTTTCACCTACCGGAAACTTCCATTTGGTTTAAAGAATGTCAGCGCAAATTTTCAACGTGTTATGTCTTACGCCTTTCATGATATAAGGCACATCGTGCAGCCATATCTAGATGAATTACTCGCTCATTCCATGCACCGTGTAGAACATCCAATACACCTCTGCGCCATTTTCCTTCGATGTCGGTTTTACCATATACGCTTGAATCCCCACAAATGTTTTTTTTGCGTAGAATCCAGCCGACTTCTAGGATTTATTGTTTCACGTCAAGGGATCAGGGTAGATCCTTTGAAGGTCGAGGCGATTCTCAATCTCCCTCCTCCTTCCTCACTTCTCCAGTTACAAAGTTTGCAAGGGAAGGAAAACTTTCTTTGTTGTTTCATCCCAAACTATGTTGAGCTAACGCTTGGATTTACGCGACTGCTCAAGAAAGGTTCTGAGTTCGTATGGGATACCACTACCAACAAAGCTTTTGAAGCTTTGAAACTGTCTTTGACAAGTACCCCACTACTCTTCCCACCTGATTACAGTCAAGATTATTTCCTTTACCTCGCAACCTCGGACTATACCATCGCTATGGTACTCGTCCAGGAGGATGATTCTCATGACGAGCATGTCATCTATTACTTGAGTTGGAGTCTCACGACTACCAAAACCAAGTATTTACATGTTGAAAAACTAGCCTTGGATGTCGTCCAAGCTATTCAACGTTTTCGGCACTATATCCTTTCTCGCAAGACTACAATAATTTCTAATTGCAACCCTATGCAGCACATTCTTACACGTCAACTTCTAGGGGGAAAATACTCCAAATGGATCGTAATACTCCAGGATTTTGACTTAGAATTCGAACATGCTAAGTCCAAGAAATCCTTGGTGTTTTCTGAGTTGATATGCGACCTTCCCTGCTCTGAGATGGAAAATGTAGCAGCAGATTCATTACCCGATGAATCCCTTTTCTTGATTAGTTTTGATGACCTTTGGTACAGAGATATCTTCATATATCTCTAGACCTAGACTTTTCAGCCCAATTTGTTTAGTACTGACCGTCGTCGAATACGCTACCAAGCCCATCAGTATATTATCCTCGGTGATATTATTTATCGTCGTGGGATTGACTCCATTTTTCGATGCTACCTCACATTTGACGAAGCCGAGAAATCCCTAAATTATTGCCATTCTAGAGCCTGTGGTGGTCACATGTCTAGGTATGCTACTGCCCAGAATATATTACGAGAAGTTTATTGTTGGCCTTCTTTATTCAACAATTGTATAATTGTCGTCCAAAAATGCCACGCTTGCCAAACCTACAACAATAAAATACGATCACACCCTACTCCTCTACACCATGTGGTCTCTGTTGGTCCTTTTGCGAAATGGGGTATCAATTTCATAACATGTCACCCTCACTCAACTGGGGGGCATGGATACATTATTGTAGCCGTAGATTATTTTACGAAATGGGCCGAGGCGATGCCAGCATTCGACAATACTGGAAGGACTGCAGCATTATTTATATTCAATCATATCATTGCTCGGTTTTGTGCTCCTCAAGCTATCGTTACTGACCACAGTAGCCACTTTAGAAACTTCATGATGTCCGAACTCACTGAAAACTTGGGTCTTCGCCATGAAAACTAAACACCCTATTACCCACAAGCCAACGACCAAGTTGAAGCAACAAAAAAAATCCTCATTACCATTCTTCGACGAATGATAGGGATTCACAAAACGAGTTGGCACATGATGTTGTTTTCAGCATTGTGGGCTTACCGGACATCCATTAAGTCTACTACCAGGTTTACACCATTCTAGTTAGTCTATGGTCTAGAAGCCATCTTGTCGATTGAATGTGAGATACCCTCCCTAAAACTAGCCGTCAAACTTCTCCCAAACACTTCTGCCGAAGAAGAACGTCTATTGTATTTCATGCAATTAGACAAAACCCATCACGACACCACCCTAGTGATAGAATCCCAGAAGAAACGTGTTAAAGCCCAATATGACAAACATGTCAAGCCACACATTTTCTCCGAAGGTGATCTAGTTCTCCTTTATGAAAAAGATCAGGGTATGCTAGGAGCCGGAAAATTTGAAGCTATGTGGCGAGGTCCTTATATCGTCAGACAAGTTTTGGAGAAAGCAGCTTACGAGTTAGTGGATACGACGGTATCCCTTTGAGTGAAACTAGAAATGGGTTGTACTTAAAGAAGTATTATGCTTAATATCACATGTGCATGAGTGCTTGTATTTTATTGTATCATACTTTTTGTGTTCTTTTTCGTTATTTGGTCTCTTCCCTTGACCGCTTATCTTGCATTGTGCTTGGTTTCCAGATGTCAGAGTTTTTGTCACCCCACATTGGCTTCACCGATAGCGCTAGTTGTAGTACTCAGAACCTTGCTTCTATTGCATGGGCAATTTATGCCCCTACAAGCGAACTTATCAGTCTACAAGGTGTGTGCCTCGATCGTGCGACCAACAATATTGCATAATATAGTGTCGTCATTGAATTGTTGATTGATTTTATTTCCCTTGGTATCCGCCACTTGGTTATACGACTTGATTCACAACTAGTAGTACTATATTTAAGTAACGTCTATGCTATCCGAAGTCCTACTTTATTACAGGTATATTTACGAATTCATCTCTTGGAACGTTATTTTGATTATGTCGAATATCAACACATTCCTAGATGTCTAAATACATTGACTGATGCATTAGCTAACTATGTGTTAGACAGACATTTGGGACATTTATAAACCAATCACAAATCACGTGTATAACAAAACACAAAATAAGCTAGTAGAAGCCGTATATATGTATATAATGATCAAAAGTTTTTACAAAAAGTTTATGTCCAAGGATCAAAATCTCAAAATATGAATCCCATAGCTTCTACAAAGTAGCATCACGGATGACGCTCACGATAACACACAACTTCTTGGGCTACCCTATGGAGCAGTCAACTGAGAGACTAAGACACTCCCACAGTATGACGCTGGTAACGTCTCGGGATCTCCCCAATAGCAGTATCTGGGATGTCCGTGGCCAACCCCTCCAAGTTCTGTTCCACTGCCTCGTAGTCTTCGGCATACCATCTCGCCACTGGAGTCGCTTCTCCTCGCCGTTGAATAGGAGATGTTCCTGGAGTTCAATATGGCCCCACATCTGTGTCATCAAAAAAGAAATTTTTATATTAGTTCTTGGATAAACATAAAAACATTTCATATGATAAAATTTTGCAAAAACATTTAAAAAGAACAAAATGTGTACTTATTACCTAAGTCACCCCATTGAGCATCCTCAAACAAGGCTAAATCCAGATCCCCTTGGAAATCCAAACCAACATATGCATAGTCATCAATCATCATCATCTGGGGCCTCAACCAGTCAAAAAATGAATCATTATACTTGATTATAGGCCCTGCTATGTGTCAAGCCATGAGGTTCCACCACCTCAGCATCCTCGGATCCTGGTGGGCCGGTAAACCCTAATCAACCATAGTCATAGCAATGGGACCCTCTCAAGGAAGAATGACACCAAAAGTGATCCGTACCCAAACTGCTTCAAGTCACCCTTTCTTCACTTCGTCAATTTTCTCTTCATACTACGGAGAACTCCATCCGACCAATTGAAGACTCGAGGCTTTGTGCACTCTATGGTGTATTGGAAATAGATCTGAAGAGCCATGTATGGAGCCACGCTCCTAGCCATGAGTGTAATAGTAAACAAGATGGTCCATAGGGTCAGCTCTTGGACCCCCCAAATGGAAACCTTACCCTTGCTTCTCTCTGCCTCGGGAACATAATATTGGCGACAATACTCACTCATAGGGATTCTATCGCCTCTACCTCCAGTCAAAGTAGCATGGTATCCACGTCATGACAACCCCGTTAGAAAATAGATATCCTCAATATCTAGGGTCAACGTATGGACTCCCATGTGAAATAATTGTTGGTCCACGTCCCACATGTGGACCAGGTATTCTAGCAACCTGAGTTGGGCTCTCATGCCCGGAATCCTAAAAAATTTCAATAGCCCACAGTCTCGGAGGGCAGCGACTATACCCGGGTCATTCCCGACAATGGCATCATCCTCCTCATGTTCCCTTTCTCTCCATTCCAACATTGTGATGGTCAAACACCTGCAAAAACCCTACTTCAAAATACATTTTTCGGCCCCCGCAGGTGAGCCTTTTGCACAGTGCAAGATTCTCGCAGGTGCCCTAAATGCCACCTACTAGAATCCTAGATTCCCGCAGGTCCCACATGGCCCACCTGCGAGAATGCTTGGGCACATGTTCCGACCCTAAAATGGACTCAAAACCCAAAAAATTGCCAATAAAAACCAAAAATAAACCATGGAAAAGTTAGAGAATCAAGAGATTACCTCATTGGCTGAAATGGTTTTCCGAATGATCGCTTGTGCCCTCCGCAATCGAGCAAATAAATTTGGGGGGAAATGAGGTATGCTGGACAAAGTTTTAGGCAAAATCACAATGAAATGGTAAAAATCCCTTTTTACCCATATTTATTCACTTTTTATTATTTTTGTTGATTTTTTATATTATTTTTATTACTTTGTCTATAAAACCTAATACCCTAATAGTCTTGTGAGTGTGGTTTTTTGCAGATATCGTAACTTCGAAGTCCGAACGAGGTGGTACGAGTGTTTTTTCTTTGTTGCATGTACGACTACTTTTTTAGGGTTGTTTAGAAAAAACCTCGAGCTCAGTCTTCGTTCGTTCTCACGCTCGAAAATATATGATAATGTAACCGAAGATACTTTTTCTTGTCTTTTTGTACTCATCATGGTAACACGAAAACAACGAACGTTAAAGAGTATCCTTTAAGCTCTTTTCACGCTCCATAAAAATGAAAAGATGGTCGAGCGATCTTGTTCTTTTCATGCTCATTAAAGTATTTGAAAAAACATTCGACGAGTGATAGTTTATCAATTTTTTGTTCTCATCAAAATCTTTTACGAAAAAGGAACTGGGAGATTTCTCTTAAGTGTTTTTCAGACTCTCAAAACATGAAAAACCCCTGAGTTTTCTATCCTTGGACTCGTTAAACAAACATCAAAAGATCTGCAATCGGACCGAACCACTCCTTCCTAGGGTTCGTTAAATATAATCCAAGGGACTCATCTAAAGGATGAGCTTACATAGACAAGCATATGTTATCCTCCTCAAGCTTGTGTAAAAATAAAGAGGTACTCGCCAGAAATGGTGAGGGAAATTTTGAGAAAGGGATATGTTTTCATATTCGTATTAATGGAAGTAAGTGTCGCTCTTGAACATGAGACCCCCTATTCGTCATTTGAATCCGGGTTGGAAAATCCATTTTTCTCTCGTTCGACTTGCTACAAAGTCCTATCTCGGGTTGTCTTTGAGTCAGTGTTGCCAAGTCCTTGGTCATGTTGTTCATATGTTCAAGAGAAGTTCACACGAGCCCTCTATTGAGTCGGCCATCTGCAGTTGTCCATTCTTACTATGTCGGCCTTCCCTGTGTCCATTTCAACCCTTATTCATACTTTGTTTCACCCTCAAAATATGTTACTTATTTCATGTCATTGATGGGGGATACATCAAGGCCCTCCTGTGATGAGTCTTGTTCCGTCGACTCAAACTCATTATCTGAAAATGACACTTCGAAATCATTTAGTACCTTGGAATTTGCATGCCTTAATGGTAGGTCTCTTCGCTTTTGATAGGGGTTTCACATCATTGATCCCTGATTGAGAGATTTCGTCGAGTGCTCGACTTCAACTCATGCATTCGCATTCGTTTGGATTGTACTTTGGTACCTTGGGAGTCATTGACATCAATGGTGATTTCCTTCACAGTTGTTAACAGTTTTCATCAATGACCGGTAATCAAGTGGTTTCTACCATGTTCGACTTCAACACATGTAATCACATGGTTAGATTCGTACTTTCAGGTGATGGGATTGAAGACCCTGGGTCTCATCTTTTTTTATTCAGGCTGTGATGGAGTATGTGTGATTTGTATCAGCATATAGATCCACTTTGTATTTCATGTGGCTATGTCGTCTTAATTCAAGTCTTTTCGCATAGATCCACAGTGTATTCTTGGTGGCTATGTAGCATTTTGATGGCATGTATCCATGGTGTATGATTTGTTGCCATGACCTATGTTTATGATTCCATTCATTTGTGATCTGAGCATGGGAATGCCTACCTCATAACTGGTATTATATTCTGCAGATGCTTGGTTGTTTATAGGTTTCTGATTAAGTGTGCTCCTTGTTTCTGACACACACATGCATTTTACAAAGTATTTCGGTTGTCACAAGTTTTGGATTCATACTTTGGGGGGCATTATGTTACGCATGATTTTGGTCACTCTGGTGATGTCTCTACAAGTGATGTATTCAGGCTCCCACAAGGACTTTTTGCCTGAGAAAAGTGACTCTTGTCTCCTTCCAAAAAACACATTTTTAAGATGAGTTCGCAGGCTGCCTATATTATAGAGTGAAAAAATCCTTCATTCTCGCAGGAAACCCAAACTTAGGGTGTGACCTATTCGCAGTCTTCTCTATAGGTAGGGTGCGAACCTGTTTCAAAGCTTGGAAAATAGAAGAGATCAAGAAGCTTCTAGAAGGGAATCTTCTAGAAAATGAGTTGGCATTCGCATGGTTGGCATCCTATTGACTTCTCAGATTTAGTGGGATCATCCTCATCCATGTAACCATCTCTCCTTCTCCTATATATTGAAAGGTTTCTCATGGAAAAGGTTAAGCAAGATTGAATGAATAATTGGTGAAAGAATTGTGTGAGGAACCCTGTTTGGACAAAAGCTTGAAGTCTCTGCTCGATCTATCAAGTTGTGTTGGATCTTCTTCACGCAAGTGTAGAGAAAGTGTGTGTGTTGGAACCAAGGGTCACTAAAAGGAAGCTTGTGACATCAAGGTGATTAGGTTGTATCTTCTACTTTCATTTAATATAATACAGCGGCATGTCCCTTTCCCATAAAATCACTCTTATTTTATTGCGTAACTCCTTGATCATATGCATAGGTTGACATTGAATATACTTTGCTATCTTCACTTTGGTTGGTTTGTGTTGTCTTGGACCTGATTTCACAAGAGAACCGGAGCAAAGCGGGAACAATAGAGACCCAAGAAAGAGATATAAAGGTATGTCACTCATTCCTTCTTATTAGTAGATTCAATGATTACAACTTAGGGAAAGAGTTGTGTCCTGTCCTATTTTGTTCTAGATCCTGGTGGATATAGAGAGATTTGTTAGTGTCTGCACCTACCAATTTATCCGATAACATTGTTACCATAAGAATATCAAGGTGATAATGAAGGAGAAATATATGGGTAATACTACCCAGAAAGAACCATCAAATGGACAGGTAGTAGGAAGGAAAGAAGACTAGCTTTGTCACCTCTCTTGGTGCTTACAGATAGCACAATCATCATGGTGTTAAGGTTGAACTTGAGATCAACAAGAGTGGCTTGAATTGGTAGGGGTAGGGTTCTTCTTTCTCTTGGTGTGGGTGCACCATCCTATAAGTATCATTTATTTGTGCTTGATTTCATTGTTTTTAATGTGTGTGGGTGATGAGTGTTCTACATGATGGAGGATTTGTGTATTGGGTGGTTTGGAAAGGATCCAATAGACTTGTAGTCGCTTCATAATGGGCATGCTCTAGAGATATAAGTATTTGTTGTATGGTTATTTCTATGCTTTTATTCTTTTATTGAAGATAAATTCATTATAGGATCTAAGAAGGCAAAAATATTGGTCTACAATCATAATGCACTCATTTGGCTACTTGAGAAAATGTAGGTTACAAGGAAATTCATAAAAAAATGGATCACTTAAAAATCAATCCTATATACATGTGTATGTGATGATTGAACTAATGATATTGTTGAGTTGCTTCTAGTTATAAACCCAACACATGACCCACAACTTGATAGAAATGAGTACCAAGAAGGTGTCTTGACCAAGGATATTTTGCAGATCGAGTTTCAAAAATGTGTCATAAATATTCCCTTGCGAGTTCTTTATGGAATTTATTTGTGGGTTTTAAAGCTTGATAATGGAAGGAAGAAACTAGGTATAGAAGAAAAATCATTAACATTTTTCTCATGAAAATAACAAGGCATATCTAGTCATGAAAATATACCTAGGGCTAAGATGCTTGACATCTTTCTCCTCTGTCCACGCCCTATTTGTTCTTTGTTTGTGGCCTCTCTCTCCTAGCCTGTCTGTGGCCTCTTCCTCCTCTGTCTGAGACCTCTTTCTCCTAGTCTTTCTGCATCGTCCTCTCTATCGGCCTAGTCTTTATCTCCGCGGCCTCTTTCTCCAGCGCCTATGGCAGGTATGTTCTCGCAAGGTATGCTAGTGTCAGGGGGATACAAAGTTCAATCTCTTTCTCTAGATATGGTCATGCGCGGGTATGTTGTTAAGGGGATACTTTGACGAGAGCTTTGATATGTTGTTGTGCGGGATATGGTTCAAATATGGGCATGGGGGTTTTGATTTTATGTTTTATGTTTTATGTTTTATGTTTTGATTTTCTGTTTTATTGTTTTATGTTTTGTTTTTTGTTTTTTATTTATTTATAATATATAAAGTT